>JAJJMA010151207.1:0-20776 GCA_023529015.1 Papaver nudicaule
CATACCAGCGAAATCCAGAGACATGGATGGATCATTATAGAATTATTATTTGGTCCGGAAGAAATTAGTTATTTCCAAACAATACCCTTTAAACCTTATAAGGAAAGAATTAAAATTAATGCATTGATTGATGTGATTTTGTGTTATAATTCTAGAGTTGTTAGTTTGAAGTTTTAAAGATTTTTCAAGTTTCTTCTTTATCTATATATGTGTACTCTTATTGCTCACAAGACCTTGTCATTCTTGTTTAAACTAATCTCCATAATGAGGCTGCCCCATGTAAAAATGTTGTTTAAATGAATGAAATTTCTTATTAAAAAAATGTTGAAAGCGTGTGCAAAAATAACCACAAAATTCCATAATCCATAGTTTTAACCATTTAAGATTGTGAAGCAGATACTGGATTAGTAAATAGATAACATTAAATCAACATATCATATTGGATAAGAAGATAGCATAATATGTTTAGGATTTTGTTATGTGAGTTTTTGTAACACCTATACTCACATAGACACTCACTATGCGCTTCCGGTCCTGGGTAAAATCCACACCAAGCTTTGTTTTTTTTTTACCATGAACACTCCAACATTGCCTTTGGCATTACACTTCCGTGACACATGGCGCTACCCATGATTCACTGCAAATATGTCGTCCTTCAACTTGATTCATCATCATCCTACCGCCTGAATTAATTTCATAAGAAGTAAAAAGAAACCGAGAACATGGACATAAATTTAGTAACATTTCACTACTAATTTACTGTTGATACAAAAGAGAGTCGCATGTATATTCATTGGTAAACAAAAGTGTATTCTGGTTTTTACCTGCAAATAAAACCAAAGAACTAAGAAGTAGCATGAGACAAGAGTGTTATTTTTCATCGACATCTTTCTGTTGAAATAATTAACTTTTCTTGTGTTTTGTTAGATGCTCCTGTAAATGATCTATAATTTATAGCTTGGTGATGGGGAAAAAGATATCATAAATATACGCATTTAAGACAAAATCACACAGTAGAATCTGATTTAAACTGTCATTTAATTTTTAGAAACATGAGGTACCCTGTCTTTGTCATTTTTCCTACAACTAAAGATGTCCATCATCTGGCCATTTGTCAATTTTTGATTTATAAACATTCTGAGACTTTTGATGCTCAAAGAGCACAAAAAAAATGTAGTTGCATTTAAAAAAAAATGTAGTCACATTACATGGGTCACTAATTTACAGACTTTCGACCACAGATGTAACAAGTAAGTGAAAAGGAGGGTACCAAGTACACCACCACCTTTTTCATTTGTGAGCCCATAAGAAAAATTCCTTGTTTTGATACAAGATCAAAGACAACGTAGGTATAATATTTATTTCAAGATTCAAATTCTCAAAAAGATAAATTGTTGTCAATCTTTATTTCAAGACAAAGAACTCACCCACAGGTTGATGAATGCACTTCTTTCCAATTACTTTTGTTAGGGCATTGTCCGGTCAAACCCACTAGTGTTGGTATGTCAAGTTAGTTGTCAGTTTTAGGTGTCAAAACACAATTCTTGATTTAGCCTACTAGAGTTTAGATTTCGGAATTGAGATATAGACTAAGTAGTAGAGACCTTGAAGACGAAGACTGTGAAGACAAAGAAGACATCAATTATTCTTCATCGATAAAAGGTTAGTAGGAGTTATGACTTTTATGGAAATTCTTCTATTTTAATTTCTCTATCTTTCGAAATAGTCGGCTACTTTAGTAGTGATATAATAGCGATTGAGATCGTGTTCTTGTCTACATGACCATGTGTTATGTTAGTGTTTGTTCCCGCAAATACTAAGGTTACAAGAATGCATGAGATAGATTCGATACTATTTGTCCATTGCAATGGTTTGCTTGCAAATTACTTGTTGGATATAGGTGAATCTAAAGGAGTACTCTTGAGCAAGAGTATTACAGCTGAGGGCGTCACACACGTATAAGTACTGGTTAAGCCCAGAACTTCCAGCGGGTCCAGTTAAACCCTAATCTGAATGGCGCACGGTTCCCGAACCATACGTGAAACAGAAACTCAGAATTCTCCTGAGTTCCAAAGTACTGTTTGGACGCGTACCTACGTGAACCTGAAAATAGTTACTTTTGGTTGTGATTCAGATGGACGGTTTGCGAACCATCCCAGGTGAATATTCTTCTGGAATTTCACTCGGGTTAAACTCTGAACTCCTTTATCTCTTAGTTGGACTTGTTTATCACGAAAATATCTTTTGTGGTCCATCTAACGATTCTCAATGTGTCAATAAGATAAAGATTATCTCTGGTCTGTTGGATCTCTATCTTGAAGTGTTTTTGAGCTAACAAAACACTTGGCAGATAAATATTAAAAGATTTCCAATTGAGACAAATCTAGGTTACCTGGTTTGCAAGTTAGGGTTTCCTAAACTTGTGGGACAAGAAACTAGTTGCTTTATTCCAAAGCAACCTATCTTATTGAGTGTTATAAATAGAGGTGTATAAAGACGAATACCGCAAGCATCAAGCATACGTGAAGGTCCTTTGTGGAAGTGATCATAAACTCTTTTCACTTCGGTGAACGCTTGTTGTGGTATAGTCATCCTCTATTAGGTAGCAGTTCCTTACGAGATTTAACTACGACTATAAAGACTTCTCTTGAGAGTTGGGAAGCACAGGTAGGAGATTTAGACCTTAGTGGTTGAAATCGGAGTAACATGTAACCTTGGTAACCTGATCACGTTCTTGTCTATTATATGGTCCTTCTCTTCTGATATAAGGCCATTCAAGAACCGATACGTTACATACAGGGTTTCGAAAGGAAGCAACGCACGGCTGCACTCAGTGTTGTAAGACCTAGTTAGCTCCACTTGTATAAGTTTCTTAATTGATTCTTCGTGTACAACTGAGGTAGAGCCAAGTTGGTCATAGTTTACTTGGTTTACTTGTCAGCCCCCGCTTGTAAGTAGATTTCCATACGACCTGGAGCAATCCGAAGGAAGTCACTTTGTGTATGTCAAACTGAAGAGGACAGTTCAAACATATAGTTGATAATTGAGGTTGCAAAGCCGGAATTGTTGACACAAGCCTTTAACAGCGGTTAAAGCAACTCCTAGGCCTGTAAAGGACGTCAGCTAGGGGAATCAAGTGCGTGACGATCTGTGGGGGACCTAGAGACGTAAGGAGTGCGACAGTAGCCAGTTCGCTTGGAGGGTTGGAATTGGTCTCTGCTACATCCCAGACCGTAGTCTTATAGTAGGCTAGTATTTGTAGTCAGTTTGTACGGTGCGGTGTTCAGTCTGGACGAGGTCCCGAGGTTTCTCTACAAGTTGTAGTTTCCTCGTTATAAAAATCTCTGGTGTCTTGTGTGCTTTACTTTCCGCATTATATTCTCTGATTATATAATTAAAGCAAACACAAGAAGTATGTTATTAATAAACCTGATTGTTGTCCTCAATCCATCCCTTGGATTTACCCAGACCCTGTCTTGTGTTGGACTGATCCTTGTGATCCAAACTCAGGTTAACGGATCTGGATATTGATTTTTGAGATCGTCCAGATCTGACCATAAGTCTCACGAGCCCAAACGAAAAGTTGGTTGTATTTCGGTACCCCTGCTTTTCAATTGGTATCAGAGCCGGTAAACACATAAAAGACGTAACTGTCTGTGTTTATCGAGGCTTGTGAGTCATGGATCAAAGCGTTAGAGCTTGTAACGTACCACCAAAGTTTGATGGCACAAACTACCTATGGTGGAAGACTGCAATGACTTCGTTTTTGCAAGCCCGAGACTTCAAAACTTGGGTTTATGTCAAAAAGGGATATTCACCACCAACTGTTCAAGTTGACGGTGAAACTGTCCTCAAAGACATACCGGTTTATAATGACGTGGAAACACTCGCCACCAAGCAATACTATGATGGGCTTAATGCTATCATTCATGCAGTTACACCTAATCTTTTCCATCACGTGGGCACATGTGAAACCTCTCACGAAGCTTGGAATAGATTAAGGACCGTATTCGAAGGGAATTCAGCATAAAAAGATTCTAGACTTCAAAACCTCATGTCTGACTGGGAAAACCTTCGAATGCTTGAGGATGATACCTTTGAAGAATTTAACCACAGATTGTCTGAAATAGTGAATGCCTGTCACACCTTAGGTAAAGCTATTCCGGAAAGGGACATTGTGCGTAAAATTCTGAGGTCATTACCCTCGAGATACGAGTCAAATAAACATGCCATCCATGAAGTACACGGCTTAGATATAACAAGAAGTGACCTTGTTGCCAAGCTAAAAATCTTTGATCATGAGCAAAGTAACCCTAAAAATATTGGTTTTAGAGCTACTGGAAAAACAAGGAAACTTGTAAACGAAGAGTGTATTTCGAACACCGACTCCAGCAATCATGGTGGGAATGAATCTGATGAAGAGATATCTTTGATAACTCATCAGTTTAGGGATCTTCTAAAGAAGAGAGGTAAACGATTCATCAAGAATGCCCCACTATCAACTCCTAAGCCTCATGATAGAGTTCCACCTAAAGAAGGGAACAAAAGGGGAGATGATGATGATGATATGCCGCAATTAATGCTATAAATGCAAAGGTTTTGGCCACTTGGCTGAAAAATGTCCCAATCTGAGGAAATATACCGGAGGGAAAGCCTTTGTTGTTACACTTGACGATTCATCTAATTTTTATTACTCAGCTGATGAAGAAAGTGAAATAGCCTTCTTTGCAGAATGTGTCAACTCTGATAATGCGAGTGACTCCAAATCAGAACTAAAAACATGTCCCATCCCTATGGACACAATTTCTAGTGACATATCACGCAAACAAGTAATCATCCCTGTAAAACACAAGCAACGTCTTGTTAAATGCATCTATTGTGCTAAAAAGGGACATGATTACAAGCAATGCCATGTATACAGACGTAAAGTCAAGCATGCTAACAAACTGCAAAAGAAAGCGGCCAGACTCATGAATATTATTCGAATCTTTGAAGCTGCCAATAACAAGGAAGCCAATAAAGATCGAAATTACTCTAACTCCTTAAGGGAAACACAAGGGGCGGAGAAATTCAAGAGAGTCAGAACTAATAATGGCCAACTTAGTTCAGAAAAAGATTCAATACCACATAAAGAGCATAATCATGCTCTACCTTCCTCGCACTAAGTGCTAGAAGGATTGGCATCTCATCCATTGCCCCTTGGGATGAGAAGTCATAGTGTGGTCGGGCAAATCTTAGAGTCCTTTTCGTCTTCTGTATCTATTTATAAGTAATTAATAACCCACAGTTAAGCACCTTTTCATTGTCACTAGACAAAGAGTTTAATGTCGAGCCATGCTCCATGGAACTCATGATCACCAGTGATCAGATTGTCTAAACGAAAGGTTAAGATTGTTACTGGGTATCTCTGAAAGTGAGACACGTCAATGAAAGAACAAAATAATACGTGTACACGATTCCCGAACCGTCTCGCTTTCTCAGATCGATATTAGGGTAAATCTATATCATATCTGGTAGTTAAAGTGATCCTTATCTCTTCGAAAATTCTTGAAGGAACTGCTTATAAAGAAATCAAAAGTCAATTCTTATTTCATTCTAAACTTTTCAACATGGTGAAACCCCTTGCTACTACTTCTCCAGGGAAGGATCCAATGTCAATTGACAAGGACACCATGTAACCAGATGATCCTTTGAAATCAGTCAAAAACAAAGGAAAGAAACCCTGGTTCAAGAAGAAGAAGAAGAAGAAGTCTAAATCTGACAAGGATGAAATACCTTCTCAGAAAAATCAAAGGATTGCATCCATTCTCAAGGAATGCAGAGAAACTAAAAGAGAAGTGAGATCTCTTAGAGAAGTGTTTCTAAAAACTCCAGCTGTTCAACAAGCTCTTGTGACACAACAAGAAGAGCTTATGAAAGAAATGCATAAGGCATCTGCCAATGAGCCTAAGGGATTCGATCTTGATATTCTTATGCCGATGAACAAAGAAAAAGACATTGAGGAAATCAATAACTTCGTCATGACTTCTTTCAATCAGATTGGTTGATTGTGAGAACTTGTTCTTACTTTTGCCTAGGGAATATAAACTATATCTAAAAGTAGTTTGCCTTTTCATGCTTTTTAGAGTTTTTTCAAGCATGTACTACTTTATTTCATTAATAAAGTTCTTTTTAGATGATGATTAATGATTGATTTGTCTACCTCAATCTTATTGCAACACATAGCTTTTTCCATTGCCTCGGTAGTGATGCAAAGTTATGTCTATTTACAAAAGTTAAGCTTTTTCTCATGATCAAGAAACTTTTGATTGTATGATTTTTTAGGGTTTTCACAAACTCGAAATCATATACTCTTTTCCAAGAAATTGGCTAAGGAAAAGAGATTATAAACAAAGCAAAACTGGATAACATTAAATTGTTTATGTCCATGTTCGACTTTGTAAGTTGTTCTTTATTGAATAACACCACATGGGGGAGAGTTCTTAACTTGAAATTGTGCTTAATAACAAATCATTTTGGGGAGCGTGGTTGTGGAATATTAGGAGAAAAGTGTGTCTATATTTCTCCAAAAGATGAAACTCAGGAATCTTCGTTCGGATTTCCTAGTTATACCATCTTAAACTTGGTATGTGAGTACTTAACTTAACCTATCCTCATAGGTTTATGAAACCCTAGTCTCAAACTACTTTGTCATATTTTTGTGAAAAATAGGGGGAGAATACATATGGTTCTTGTTCTTGTGGTGCATAACCATAGGGGGAGAAGGTCATGTGCTTACTTGTTGTGCTTTTTAAAAGTATCAAGTAAGGGGGAGTAATTAAAGCTGAGAAGAAGCTTCATATCAGGAATGAGTAGAATCACTTTAAAAGTTTTGATACACAGACTTTAAAGTTTCCCTGATTCTTACACAATTCATGTCAAGCTAGTTGTCAGTTTTAGGTGTCAAAACACAATTCTTGATTTAGCCTACTAGAGTTTAGATTTCGGAATTGGGATATAGACTAAGTAGTAGAGACTTTTAAGACAAAGACTGTGAAGACAAAGAAGACATCAATTATTCTTCATCGATAAAAGGTTAGTAGGAGTTATGACTTTTATGGAAATTCTTCTATTCTACTTTCTCTATCTTTCGAAATAGTCGACTACTTTAGCAGTGATGTAATAGCGATTGGGATCATGTTCTTGTCTACATGACCATGTGTTATGTTAGTGTTTGATCCTGCAAATACTAAGGTTACAAGAATGCATGAGATAGATTCGAAACCATTTGTCCATTGCAATGGTTCGCTTGCAAATCACTTGTTAGATATGGGTGAATATAAAGGAGTACTCTTGAGCAAGGGTCCATTGGATTACAGCTGAGGGCGTCACACACGTCTAAGTACTGGTTAATCCCAGAACTTCCAGCGAGTCCAATTAAACCCTAATCTGAATGGCGCACGGTTCCCGAACCGTACGTGAAACAGAAACTCAGAATTCTCCTGAGTTCCAAAGTACCTATTTGAACGCGTACCTACGTGAACCTGAAAATAGTTACTTTTGGTTGTGATTCAGATGGACGGTTTGCGAACCGTCCCCGGTGAATATTCTTCTGGAATTTCACTCGGGTTAAAATCTGAACTCCTTTATATCTTAGTTGGACTTGTTTATCACGAAAATATCTTTTGTGGTCCATCTAACGATTCTCAATATGTCAATAAGATAAAGATTATCTCTGGTCTGTTGGATCTCTATCTTGAAGTGTTTTTGAGCTAACAAAACACTTGGCAGATAAATGTTAAAAGATTTCCAATTGAGTTAAATCTAGGTTACTTGGTTTGCAAGTTAAGGTTTCCTAAACTTGTGGGACAAGAAACTAGTTGCTTTATTCCAAAGCAACCTATGGGTTTCCTAAACTTGTGGGACAAGAAACTAGTTGCTTTATTCCAAAGCAACCTATCTTATTGAGTGCTATAAATAGAGGTGTCTAAGGACGAATACTGCAAGCATCAAGCATACGTGAAGGTTCTTTGTGGAAGTGATCGTAAACTCTTTTCACTTCGGTGAACGCTTGTTGTGGTATAGTCATCCTCTATTAGGTAGCAGTTCCTCACGAGATTTACCTACGACTATAAAGACTTCTCTTGAGAGTTGGGAAGCACATGTAGGAGATTGGGACCTTAGTGGTTGAAATCGGAGTAACCTATAACCTTGGTAAGCTGATCACGTTCTTGTCTATTATACGGTCCTTTTCTTCTAATATAAGGCCATTCAAGAACTGATATGTTACATACAGGGTTTCGAAAGGAAGCAACGCACGGCTGCACTCGGTGTTGTAAGACCTAGTTAGCTCCAGTTGTATAAGTTTCTTAATTGATTCTTCATGTACAACTGAGGTAGAGACAATTTGGGCATAGTTTACTTGGTTTACTTGTCAGCCCCCGCTTGTAAGTAGATTTCCGTATGACCTGGAGCAATACGAAGGAAGTCACTTTGTGTATGTTAAACTGAAGAGGACAGTTCGAACATACAGACGATAATTGAGGTTGCAAAGCCGGAATTGTTGACACAAGCCTTCAACAACGGTTAAAGCAACTCCTAGGCATGTAAAGGACGTCAGCTAGGGGAATCAAGTGCGTGAAGATCTGTGGGGGATCTAGAGACGTAAGGAGTGCAACAGTAGCCTGTTCGCTTGGAGGGTTTTCTGCTACATCCCAGACCGAAGTCATATAGTAGGCTAGTGTTTTTAGTCAGTTTGTACTGTGCGGTGTTCAGTCTGGACGAGGTCCCGAGGTTTTTCTACAAGTTGTAGTTTCCTCGTTAAAAAAATCTCTGGTGTCTTGTGTGCTTTACTTTCCGCATTATATTCTCTGATTATATAATTAAAGCAAACACAAGAAGTATGTTATTAATAAACCTGATTGTTGTCCTCAATCCATCCCTTGGATTTACCAAGACCCTGTCTTGCGTTGGACTGATCCTTGTGATCCAAACTCGGGTTAACGGATCTGGATATTGATTTTTGCGATCGTCCAGATCTGACCATAAGTCTCACGAGCCCAAACAAAAAGTTGGTTGTATTTCGGTACCACTGCTTTTTCAACTTTAATTATATCAATAAGAGAAAATATAATGTAGAAATAAAAGTAATACAAGATGATTATTTTTGTTAACGAGTAAAGCGCAATCCAACTGAAAAGACCCGACGAGACCTAGTCTGGTTTCGAACACACATACCGTAAGCCACTACAAGCACTAGCCTACTATCAAACTTTGGATTGAAATGAGTTGAGAGTGAATTAACCCTACAAGTAATTCAGCAGCAGTTGTGCCCCTACGTCTCTTGGATCTCGCAAGACCCTACACACTTGATTCATATAGTTAATGTCCTTAATTTTATAAGCTTAGGAGTTGCTCCACAGTCCTTCGTGAAGACTAGCGTCAAAATGCCTCTAACAGGACGCCTAAAGTGGTTTTTCTGAAGATATTCAATTAAGGTTAACGGAATCGAGTTTGTGATCAATTATATGGTTTTCTATTATTTAAAATATATAGAGATACCTAATTTATTTTACCTCACAAAGTAACAACACTAACCTGCGGCCGGAGTAGTGTACTTTATGGAACTTTCAGGGATTTTATGCATATAACGCCTACTATCACAGTCTCTATCAAAACCTTGATATTTGATTAATCAATTAATCGTTCATAAATGGTATAATTGAAGAAAAGAAAGACCTTGGAATATGCGAGAACAATTAACCAAACAAGATTGTGTTAGAGCATGCTCGGTTGACCCCACTAATCGTTGTTATGTCAGGCTTGGTTGTCATAATTTAGTGATCGAAACTCGTTCACTTGAATTGTTTACTAAAGTCGGACTAATTCAGATATAAAAGATGGCTGGTATGATCTAGAAGATTAACTGAAGATTTGAAGATGATTGAAGAACAACCTACTTATTATCCTTCAGCAAAAGGTTAGCCCTCTAGACAACACGATTCCAACTTATCTTTTGCTCTGAGCTGAAAGATATATTAACTTTTTGCTTGAATGAATGATAGTAAACTGACTTGATCACTCTTGTGATCAATGTGTCGTACGAAATGACTTTTATTGAAGTTGTATGACCTTAACACTTGATGTCTTAATTCTGTTACTTTAAAAATAATACAATGTTTATCGAAACTTTGTATTAATAAATAGTTTTATGGATAAACTTTATTTACGTACTCGTATGTGAATGATATGTTCATTAATTGGTGAATGGAATGTGAAGTCTTATTTACGATAAACTTCATAGTTTTTTTAATGCATGTGTTTATATAGTTAACAAGGATTTTATCCGAGTTATTTGCATTCAACGTTGCTTGTGATCTTCTGATTCACAGAGCGTTGTAAAAAAATTATTAAAGTTCCATTACATGGACTAGTATTTGATTTCTTGACTTAGGAATCAATCACCAATGATAGGAATCAAATCTAAGTATACTAGGAATCGATTTCCTAAGCAAGGTATCAATATCTTTATATGGGAATCGATTATTGATGCTAGGAATCGATTAATAGGGCTTGCCGACTTGGTATTGATTTTCTATGCTAGGAATCGATCTTTCTATATATAATCGATTGCTGATGCTAGGAATTGATTACTAATGGTGGACCTTAGCCAAGGAATCGATTTTTCTTTCGAGAGATTGATGTCCACAGCTAGGAATTGATATCTTACTTATTGAAATCGATCTCCTAAGGTTTAAATCTATCCCACTCATATGAAATCGGTTTCATATGCAAAGACATTGATTTCTCTTCAAAGGAATCGATATTTATGCTTAACAATCGATGTCTACCTTTGGTGATAGATTTCTTGAGCTAGAAATCGATCTCCTCATATTGAAATCGATCTCTTGAAGATCAAATTACTTATATTTGTATTAGTGATTTGTGAGACAACTATTTGATGAGTCATACTATGTGCTTAACGTTTATTCGTCTAAGTATGATTTAGGTTCGTATTTGTCATAAACATGATCTTACATGTTTCGGATCATTTCTAGACACACAAGGCTAATGTATTCAACCTCGCGACAATGTTCTATTGTTGGCAAAACCGAATGTGGTTATACTTCCGCCTATAATGTTTTCATTCTTATCATTGAGAATCTAGGGAAAGTTAACAACAACATGTCAAAGTTATGTTACCATTTCGGCTTAACTTAGAAGTGTATTTGAGGATGACACTATGTGCAATCGAAGTATTTAGTTCTTTTCCCAGTGGACCGCATACTTTGGAATTGAACTCAAGGGTGATAACCAATTGTGTCTCAAATAGTGCATTTAATGAGATGGATTTTCATTTTCTTTTATTTTTTTTATTAGCACATGTTGTAAAAGAAATATAGAACCTAATCTATCATGCATTTAATATTCGGGAGATTATTTCTTTTAGTAGCCTTGGTCGAACTCTATTAATAGGGAGGCATTTTCCTCCTTCATGCTTTCTCCTTCTAGCAATACGTTATTTGAACTATATACTTTCTTTGATTCGTGAGTTCTTATTCTCGTTGTCATGAGTTGAGTTTGTGAGGTTTCCTAAGAGACGAAGAAGCCTAGAAGTTTTTATCTTCGATAAAACTTCAACCTTTACAGTTTTTACATAGATTTATCTTTTTTATTCTAGGGTTCTTCTCTTCTATTATAAGAACCACTCAAGATTGTGTTGTAAATTTGTTCTTGGTCTCTATTGACATGGATTTATAAGCAAACGTTGTTTTGTGTACCAACGTGATGGATCGAATCGAGAAGAATCAAGTTGTTATATTTGATTGCTATTATTGTTTACTTTGAATATTTATATTTCTAAAGATTCGAAAAGTTGTTGATTTTTCATTTTTGGATCATAGTGTTTTACCTATCATGACCGAAGTCTGATAATAGGCGTGTATGGCGGATTAATTCTTAGGTTGGGTTATCCCTAAATAGCAGTTATTTGGTGTTTGTTTATTTCAAATTCTAACTTTGGATAAGGATAATAAAACCTTCTGTAATTTTCATACGCTCGAAAAGCATGTTTATGCTATTATCCCAAATACCTGTTCTCCACATTTCCTCGCCAGGAATAAGCGCTACTAAATCCACAATTGTTTCACCACTACTAAAACCCACGAGAGGTTTTTTTTAATCCTTATAGAGAGGTTCTTCTTCTTCCTCTCCAAATACTCCACAAGGTACCCTATTAAATATTTTCTATGATTTTGTGAAACAATTATAGTGAGTTAGTTTCTATTTAGGATTTACTTGATAAAAATGATGTTTATTTTGGTACAAGCTGATAGGAATCGGAAAATATGGAGGATACAGATCTCTCGAGCAAATGTTTGGTTGAATTATGGCAGTGCAATGTGAATTATTTCGAGTGTTAATGATATCAAATGACACACCACGGCTGTTTGATAAATTCCCCATTGGAAAATTTCTGTTTTTCATCGAGCAAAATTAAGATAGATCAATATGTCGGATACATATGTCATTTTCAAGCTTAACCAAATATATCGATGCAAAAAAAAGGGTGAGGAATTAAGGATTTTAAAAAGAGATATAAATGGCTCAAGGTTAGATATGCTCGATATCGGGATATGCTCGAAGTAGACTTATGACTCTAGTTGATGCTGACGAGGTATGTGCGTACATGTAATTAGTTTTGTGATGGTTCATTTTTTGTTTGTTTGTTTGTTTTATTTTTGTTTTACATTTGCTTTGGTTAACAAACCTACCCAACTTCAAGGTAGCAAGTGGTCGGGATTTAATCATCGTTGAGAACCAGCATATCAATATTTGACGGTTAAATGCCCATGGAATCAACGATTTGAAATTTTACGGAGATTGTTCAAGTGAAATTTTGATTTCTAATGTAGCGTAAACTGCATTCATACTAGCGTGGTTGCACACTAAATGAGCAGGTAACAATTCATATGCAATGTTTTTTTTGTAATATATATATATATTTTGAGTTATATAAATTTTTGATGATGTTGTATATTATTAAACCTGGGAGCTGGCAACAGTCCATATTTGACTTTGATCAGGTGATGAACAGAGCGTCAAACAAACACAAGTTAAATATACCTAGGATACGATATAATTATAGAAAAACAATATTGAAACTAGTGAATCTCAGGGTTATCATAAAATTAATTACGATAAACTAGTCTAGGATAAGTTTTCCCATTTCCAAGCTCCCAAACAGACCCTACGAATTTCTAGTTTCCTCGTTAACAAAATCTTGTGTGTGTTATTTACTTTATTCCGCAATTATAATTGTAGTTTCGTTTATAATTAAAGTAAATACATTTGTTTGTTAACAATATGTTTTGTTGTCTCGTATTAATTCCCGTTGTAAGAATTAATCAGAACCAAAGAGACTTTGGTAAATAGATAAATATTGTTTTCTTCACTATAAACTCCAAAGCTAAATTGATAGATAATAAAGCTAAATCTTTTAGTTAATCCTAAAAAACATTCAAACAACAGTAAATAGAGCTAATCATCAAGTTTTTTTTGTTGCAAATACCTCCGACATCTTCTTCACTTTAAGCATCAATATGCTTCTCCCAAATTATTATTGATCCATGGTGGCAAAGCTCTTTGATAGGCTCTGTTTCATAATTTGTTTCTGCATACCCCGTTGGACTGATACTTATATATAGGTTACCATCAAAATCAAACTGGCATAAGAGACATCTTATTGTTAAGAACTGAAAATCAAAACAAAGAATAAAAGAAATCAGTAAACTTTACTTAAACTTTACTTATTAAAACTGCACAAAAGAAAAATAAATTGATTAAGTAAAGAAAAACTTACTACAGTGTTTTTGTTAAACTTGACCCTGATTTCAAGTTTTTGGGGGTGATCAATGATTTTTGGTACTTCCCCAATAAACTTTTTCTTGGTTGGTCTCTGTGAAACAGAATTACAACTTCCCTGAGATTCCATAAATCAATCAATTTCTTATCTCTTTTTCTTTCTTTTTCTCGTTCTCTTTCTTTTTCTCTTTCTCTTCTGATGCATTCCATCTTATAAAGAGATGAAGGGGGTTTGGGAGATTGATAGAGATTGCCATTGACAGAGAGAGTTAGACATCAATAGGCTTCTCGAAAATAAATATCGATCCACTGCATCTTAGACAAAGTTCTTTGATGGGCTCTCTTTCATAATCTATCTCTGCATGCTCTATTGGACTAACCGCTAGATACGGGTTACCATCAAAGTCGCAATGGCATAAGGGACATCTTACAATGAAGAACTGAAAATTAAAACAAACAATAAAGAAATCAACAAACTTTACTTAAACTTACCACAATTTTTTTTCTTCAATGCAATTTTAAGTAAAGTTTGTTGATTTATGTTATTCAAATTGCTTAGAATAAAAGAAATCAAAACAGAGAATAAAAGAAATCAAATTGCAGCACACTCGTTTTTTCCTCTTCTACATAGATGCCACTATGTTATGCCTCTTTTACGTAGATGCCACTATGTCAAGTCTATTAATAAACTTGCAGAAACTGAAGATTTTTTTTTATTAGATAAAGAAACTTACATCAAGGTTTTTGGAGCACTTCACCCTGATTTCAAGTTTCTTCGAGTGGTCACTAATCTTAGGTACTTGCTCGATGAATTTTTTCTTGGCTGGTCTTGGAGAAAAAGAAGTACAACTTCCTTGGGATTCTTCCATAATTCAATTTTCTTTTTGCTTTCTCTTTCTGATTGACATTTTTTTTTTCGGGTTACACCCAATTACCTTTGACAATGTCACAGACCAAACGAGTCTTCAAATTGCAGCACACTTTTTTTTCCTCTTCTACATAGATGCCACTATGTTATGTCTTTTAAGTTTATGTTTGTTTTACCACTAATTAATATAAATCAACATTTTAATGTAAACATATTTATCTTCCATTTCACCCTTATAAATTTCAGTAATTTTATGAGTACTTGTTTCATTCCATCCCCAATTTAACTGATTTAATAATTGAATTGACAAATGTAGAATACCAAACTAGTTGAGCAGTCTCCTTGAATAAGGCTGTGAGGTACAAATTTTTAGTGGGGGCAATAGCCTCAAAAGAAATTCAAAAGATCAAATTATTTGTCAACAACATAATATAAATAAATGTTTGATCACGGTACTAACAAGTAATACAACTATTTTAGGATATTATTTAAATCCAACTCATTTGCAAAATTCTAGTGTTAGGCGAATGATTATCTCCTTCATAGATTAGGGATTGTTATTCAGAAATATGTTAGAGCCCAGTTAGTAGCTAGGCTTCCGACCATTTTTTTGTAATTTTTCTCTCTCTACTTGTGTATTAGTAAAAGAAAAAATATATATACAATCAAATCACAGTAACATTATAGACCCTAACAATTAAATCCGATTCATTTGTAACTTGATCACGTAATTGAGGCATAGATATATGATATTATGATCTAAAAACATGTTGCGAAGCCGATTTAGTTTTTTTTCCAATCAACAAAAAGATATATGTTATAAATTGGTGGAAAGAATTGAAGAATTACGTAACCAAAAACTGTTTTGTAGTTAGTTTGAACTAAGAAATCTCAAGAAAACCATCTCCAGATAATTCTTTTCATCAGAAGATTAGTTCTACGAATATAACATTCACGAGACTATATGAAAAGAATGAGACCAATAAAAAATGATTGCTTTAATGTTTAAGACAACACTGTGAATATCCTTCTCCCCGTTCTTTCGCAGAACGTACAACGATTACGCTATTTCCACAAGGACCAACAAACTGCATAGGGAAGGACTTCCCATATGTAATTTCCATAATCGGAAAAGGTTTTCCTAGTGAAACCAATGTAAAGATCCTTGATATCTCCCCATTGAAACCAAGGGATCCCAAAACCATCAAATAATCCCACTTCATATTTCTGATGCAGCTTAAAAGTGAATAAACAAATGGTGTATGGATTTTAAATAATTTTTACACATACAACAATGGCTGAATATAAGGTTCTCCCTCCAGTAGCTAGTTTGTCTTAAGTTAGTACGGAATTAAGATGTACCAACCATGTGAAAAATCATGGTTTTCTGAATGCCTGTGTTATACAGTATACAATGACTTTATCCGAGTTATTTGCATTCAATGTTGCTTGTGATCTTCTGATTCACGGAATGTGTAAGACCATTGCTAGAGTTCCATTACATGGAGTAGTATTCGATTTTTTAACTTAAAATCAATCACCAAAGTTGGGAATCTAATTATAAGTACTAGAAATCGATTTCTAACCTAGGTTTCGATTTCTCTATATGGGAATCGATTACTTGAGCTTGGTGTTGATTTTCTATGCTAGGAATCAATCTTTCTATATGGGAATCGATTGCTGATGCTAGGAATCGATTTCCTAAGGTTGAAATCGATCTCACGCACATGGAATCGATTTCATATTCCAAAACATTGATTTATCGTCAAAGGAATCGATCTTTATGCCTAGCAATTGATGTCTACCTTTGGGGATAGATTGCTTGTGCTAGAAATTAAATCCCCATATTGAAATAGATCTCTTGAAGCGCAAATGACTTATACTTGTATTAGTAATTTGTGAAACAACTATTTGGTGAATGATACTATGTGCTTAATCTTTATTCGTCTAAGTATGATTTGGGTTCGTATTGGTCATAAACACGAGCTTCATGTTTCGGTTCATTTCCAAACACACAAGGCTAAATGTATTCAACCTTGCGACAATGTTTAATTGTTGGCAAAACCGAATATGGTCCTCCTTCCACCCAAATAGAATTTCATATTTATCTTTATGAATCTAGGAAAATTTAACGACAACATGTCGAAGGTGTCTTGTCATTTGGTTTAACTTTGGAAGAGTATTTGAGATTATGATACTTAGTGTAATCAAAGTATTTGAGTCTTTTGCCAGTGGACCGAATACTATTGGATCCTTGTACTTTGAGGATGATATCCCATTGACTTAATTAGAAGGATTTTTATTTCTTTTTATCTCATTTTAAGCACATGTTGTAAAAGAAATATGAAGACTGAATTAATGAGCATTTAATATTCAGGATTCTATTTCCTTTACTAACCTTGGCTGAACTCTATCAACAAGAAGGCATTTTCCTCCTTCAAGCTTTGTCCTTTTAGAAATTCGTTGTTAGAACGCCAACCTTTATTGATTCTGCGAGTTCTTATTCTCGTTGTCTGGAGTTGATATTGTGAGGCTTCCTAGGGGACCAAGAAGCCTAGAGGTTTTATCTTTGATAAAATTTGATCTTTATAGTTCTTCATAGAACGATCTTGTTTATTCTATATATGGTCATTCTCCTCCAATATGAGCTCACTCAAGATTGTGTTGAAGAACTATACTAGATCTCTATCGACCTGGATTTGTAAGTGAACGTTGTTTAGTGTGCCAATCTGATAGATTGTACATAGTTGAATCAAGTTTTTTTTTTATTTGGTTCTGATTTTATTGTTGAGTATCTTAATTTATTCAAGGTCATATATGTTATCCATTGACTTTATTATATCCGGGACTTACAAGAAGTTTTACAATAAATATCGTAGACGTAATAGCCTTTCTCAATATCAAGGAGTTTAGATTATTAAACGGAAGATCCTTGATTTGGTAAAGAACCACTTTATAATAATTGTGTTATTAGGTTATTGACCAAAGTTCAAATATACGGATGTTTCCTTGCCGTATTGATCAAAGGGTCCTAGAAGGAATATAGTTGTCCTACAGGAAGTCGGGTAGTGATGGTCTTCACGAAGGATTGTGGAGAAACTCTTAGAAGATAGTAAAGTACATCTATTTTTAAGGGATTACAAGTGCGTGATCACTACGTTATTGGAGGCGCAGGAATACCGAGGGGAAGCAGTATGACCGAAGTATGATAGTACGCGTGTATGTGAATTAATTATTAGGAGTATTCATATTGGTCTGGACGAGGTCCAAGTTTTTTTTACGAGTTTGTAGTTTCCTAGTTAACAAAATCTTGTATGTGTGATTTACTTTATTCCGCAATTATATTTGTTATTTCAATTATAATCAAAGTAGATCACCGTGTGTGTGTGTGTGTGTGTGTGTGTGTGTGTGTTAACATAATCTTTTGTTGTCTTGAATTAATCCCCAGTGTGTGAATTAATCAGCACAAAAATAACTTTGGTAAATCAACCTTATAATCTCTAAGGTTGTGCAAAGTTTGTCTATATAGGTTGATACGAAAAAGTATTTGGTGGTATGCTTGGTACCCTTGTCTTTTCATATTGTAGGATCAATGATCAATTAAATAATATGTTCGACATGTACTTCATAAATCCCCAAGTGAAGTCTTTACAATATCGTAACCTAATTCTCTGAAGAGCAAAGTTTTCAAGAGGATGACTAACCTTGCAACAAATACATGGATGTTTAGGGGATTAAAGGTGATTTTTGCTATACGTCCTCTATTTGCAACCATTGTCCAAGATCTATTAGCTTAAGAATCAAACAACCATAAATTAGGGCTCAAGCAAGCTCATGAACTTAGATAAGTCCAATAATTTTCTTTCGGTCCAACTGTTTTCCCATTTAGCTATAATCCACAAGTGGTAAGCGTGTACGAAGTCCACCTTGAACACAAATAAGGAATATGAGCCAAAGATACACAATTATTGATCGTTCACAAGTTCGCAAAATTAATGAGATTCTGAGTTCAAGAGTGTCTTCGACTTGTAAGGTTCGCAAACTCAATGAACATTAGAGTTCAGTAGCGCCCCGAATCATAAGGTACGCGAATGGTTTGCGGAATCTATGTACAATTTGGAATTCAATAACTTTTGATCATTGTAAGTTTCATAAACTGGTTTGCGAGCTTTGGTACGTTTGGAGTTCAATAACTTTTCCCCATGCTCGCAAGCCATTGTACATTTTGAGTTCTTCATCCAAGGCATGGTTTGCAGAGTGTATCACAAACCATTAAACAACCAAGAATTCAAAATCTTCGTACACAATTGACCCAAGAGTAATATCTCATTCAAGTATTACATCGATTGTGCAATAAGAACAAAGTTTTTGCATTTGGAAACAAGACTATTACAATTAAGCTATCATGCCATATGATCCTTCTTTGATGATAGATATAAAAGTCATTGACTATGTAATGATAGATTGATGGAATAAACAAGAGTCCAACTAAATACTCCTTACCTACCTTTTGATAATGAAATGCAGAAGATATCCTCGCAAAAGCTTCGATTTTTAATCTTCAAGGGAATTCGACTGAACCATCTTACACTCTAATCCTAATGCGAAATGACTTTAGTGGACTAAATCGGTAATTGTGTTTTGGGATCTAAACTTGACAACTGACTCGACATACCAACGTTAGCTGATCAGACGAGCAGTGCTCTAATAATTAATGTCTTACGCTATGAACATGACGCCAAGTCTATTCAAAACTAATCATCTCTAAATATTTTACTTTGGGCAATTTCAATGGATTTAGAAAATAATTTTTTGTTCCATTTCTGACTCCACTATAAACTCAACAAATATTTAAAACTGATGATCAAACCCTCAAACTTGAGGGTTTGTACATTGCAGCAGAACATTAATTGTGTATTTGTATTCATATTTAGCATACAACAAGTTTTATAAAACAATATAGTGCAGGAAAGTTATAGCGTATCTAATATCATACTAACATATACTCTAATGTGTTTTAAATCAAAGTATGTTTTGTTATGCGATAGGTTTATAGGCGTTCGATGAACCTATTATTGCGCTGCTAATCTTTTATCGCTTTGTTCATTTTACCATGGCGGCAAAACAAGTTTGCCCATTATAAAGATGGTTGGAAAAATACTGAAAGAACAAGAGAAAGACCAAAGTACTTGTACCTAACTCACCTTGGATATTAGACCTAAAACTACTTGTAATATTTTCTAAATCATATTGAATCCCATGGCCATTGGTTTCCTTCAAGGGCCGAATTACTTTCTTGATTTCATCCTCTATCATTTTAATGTTTGTGAACTGTTAGATTATTTAAGTGTAGATGCTACCTTTTACTATCTATAAGAAATATACGGATGTGTCTTAGTAACAACCTGATTTTTCCTGAAGAAGCATGTCTATGAAATGGCATAATTAATAGCACTTAAGGCTAAAGTTTATTCTTGGGTTCAACTTTATTATCCTAATGTCTTCCTCTAAAATTGACACTCTTATAGTTTGGTAGAGCTGGTTTTCTATTTGTTGTTTTTCTAGCTATGTAATGCTTCTCTCTATACTGCACACACATGCTTCTAAGTATAATACTAGTATGTACCAGGTATCATCAGGGCCGGCCCTGAGATTTTTTGCCCCAAAGTGAAAACAAAAATGTTGCCCCATAGTGGTTTTTGTTTCTGCTAGAAATATACATGGTGTATCGGATTTCTACACATCTGGCAGCCATGAGAAAAATGAACATACAAAATGGTTCCGGAGTTTAAGAGTCTCTATTTTGAGGACAAAATATTCAAGCAACAATCGATTCAAGGATGCGAGAGGCAAATCGTGCCTAGCTTGAAACTATTAACTCACTGAATACATGAAACAGACGTTGTATGAATTGACATGTAATATTGTAGGGATCAATGTTTAAGATCCAGCATTAGACAAACTTAAAACCTCATTTGTATCTATTTTCCATCACTATGAGTCTGACGTGTTTCATTTTACGAACAAGAGTTAGAATGCACTGGAGTTTGAGATCAAA
Organism: Papaver nudicaule; assembly: GCA_023529015.1. Taxonomy (NCBI): domain Eukaryota; kingdom Viridiplantae; phylum Streptophyta; class Magnoliopsida; order Ranunculales; family Papaveraceae; genus Papaver; species Papaver nudicaule. Next base: position 20,769 of record JAJJMA010151207.1, read on the forward strand.
TATAATAA
>JAJJMA010151246.1:0-15683 GCA_023529015.1 Papaver nudicaule
TGGATAACGTACTTCTTGTGTTTGCTTTTAATTATATGTCAGAGTTTATATAATTGTGGAAAGGAAAAGCACACAAGACACCAGAACGTTTTTTTAACGAGGAAACTGCCTTGCAGAAAAACCTCGGGACCTCGTCCAGATTGAACACTGCCTGACTACAAACGCAAGCCTACTATAAGACTTCGGTCTGGGATGTAGCAGAGACCCACTCAAGCCCTCCAAGCGAATTGGCTACTGTCGCACTCCTTACGTCTCTAGATCCCCCACAGATCGTCACACACTTGATTCCCCCAGATGACGTCCTTTACAGGCCCAAGAGTTGCTTTGACCGATGTCAAAGGCTTGTGTCAGCAATACTGGCTTTGCAACCTAATTGTTGACGTATGGTCTAACTGTCCTCTATCAGTTTACCACACACAAGTTGACTTCCTTCGGATGATTAAATCCAGGTCATACGGAAATCTACTTCACAAATCAGGGCTGACAAGCAAACCGAGTAAGCTATGCCCAATTTGTCTCTACCTCAGTTGTACACGAAGAATCACTTAAGAAACTTGTACAACCGGAGCTAACTAGGTCTTACAACACCGAGTGCAGCCGTGCGCTGCTACCTTTCAACCCTGTGTGTAACGTATCAGTTCTTGAATAGTCGTATAGCAGAAGAGACGGACTAAGGAATAGACAAGAACGTGATCAGGTTACCAAGGTTACAGGTTAATCCGATTTCAACCAAATATGGTCTCAATCTCCTACCTATGCTTCCCAACTCTCAAGAGAAGTCTTTTATAGTCGTAGGGAGTTCCCAGAGGAGCTGCAACCTATAGAGGATGACTATACCACAACAAGCATTCACCGAAGTGAAAAGAGTTTACGATCACTTCCCTAAGGACCTTCACGTATGCTTGATGCTTGCGGTATTTGTCCGTAGACACCTCTGTTTATAGCACTCAATAAGATAGGTTTCTTTGGAATTAAGCAATCAATTACTTTTCCCACAAGTTAAGGAAACCTTAAACTTGCCAACCAAGTAATAGAGATTAATCTCAATTGGAATTCTTTTTATCGTTTATCTGCCAAGTGTTTTGTTAGCTCAAAAACACTTCAAGATAGAATCCAACAGACCAGAGATAATCTTATCTTATTGACTCATTGAGGATCGTTAGATGGACCACAAAAGATATTTATGTTATATACAAGTCCACCTAAGAGATAAAGGAGTTCAGAGTTTAACCCAAGTGAAATTCTGGAAGAATATACACTTAATCTGAATACCGGCCAAAGTAACCGACATCTAGGTTCGCGTAGGTTCGCGAAATGTTCAGTCACCTTGGAACTCAGTAGAAATCCGAGTTTTTGGTTTGCGTACCGGTTCGTGAACCGTCCGCCATTCAGATTTGGCCAAACTTGGATTTCGCTGGAAGTACTGGGCTTAGCCAGGACTTAGACGTGTGTACGCCCTCAGCTGTAATCCATTGGACTCTTGCTCAAGAGTACTCCTTTAGATTCACCCATATCCAACTAATGATTTGCAAGCAAACCATTGCAATGGACAAATGGTATCGAATCTATCTCATTCATTCTTGTACTCACAGTATTTGTGGGACCAAACACTGGTCATGACACACGGCCATGTTAGACAAGAATACGATCTCAATCGCTATTATTACTACTAAAGTAGTCGACTATATTTCGAAAGAATAGAGAAAGTAGAATAGAAGAATTTCCATAAAGTCATAACTCCTACTAACCTTTTGTCGATGAAGAATAATTGATGTCTTCTTTGTCTTCACAGTCTTCATCTTCAAGGATTGAGTTTTGACACCTAAAACTGACAACTAGCTTGACATACCAACGCTAGTGGGTTTGACCGGACAATGTCCTAACACTTAGTAACTTCGCTGTGTAGGTTTCATATAAAAAGCAATGTAACCCTAAAAGAAAGGGATGGCCTCTACTACCTTCTCTCTCTACCCCATCTTCTTCTCCATTAATCCCTTCACCTCAAGAATATGAAGAACAAATCTAGCTCTTATAGAAATCCATGTAATAATATTAATCTATCAATAATAATTCATTGTCTCTTATCTTTTAGTTGGTGTATGTGCAAAACTAGATTGTAGATGAAGAAATCATTGGTGTATTGGTAAAATCTACCCTTTGGGGATTTTACCAATTACAGTTCGGGAAACGTCGTTATTCAGATTAGGGTTTAACTTGGATCCGCTGGAAGTTCTGGGCTGGGCCAGTACTTAGACGTGTTAGACGCCCTCAGCTATAATCCACTGGACTCTTGCTCAAGAGTACTCCTTTAGATTCACCCATATCCAACAAGTGATTTGCAAGCAAACCATTGCAATGGACAAATGGTATCGAATCTATCTCATGTATTCTTGTAACCTTAGTATTCGTGGGAACAAATACCAACATAACACATGGTCATGTAGACAAGAACACGATCAATCGCTATTAGTATCTCTACAAAAGTAGCCGACTATTTCGAAAGATAGAGAAAGTAGAATAGAAGAATTTCCATAAAAGTCATAACTCCTACTAACCTTTTGTCGATGAAGAATAATTGATGTTTTCTTTGTCTTCACAGTCTTCGTCTTCAAGGTCTCTACTACTTAAGTCCATATCCAAATTCCGAAATCTAAACTCTAGTAGGCTAAATCAAGAATTGTGTTTTGACACCTAAAACTGACAACCATCTTGACATACCAACGCTAGTGGGTTTGACCGGACAATGCCCTAACAAGATCTGCGATCGAGTTTTTGCATTGATTATGAACATCTCGAAGATCTGACAGTTCCTTCTTAACATGACTCAATGAGGACATTGTTTCCTCTAGTACTTTGATACGAGATGAGAGTGTAACACAATGTTTCTTCCGATCATTTGTAGACTGTTGTAATGAAGCTATCATACGACCATCAAGTTTTTTCTTTGTGGTTAAATGATCACACATAAGAGTGAGTTCTCTAATTTTCTCAAGAGTACTGTTTAACCTTTTCCTTAGAGTTTTGTTCTCAGTAGTAATGAGATAGGTGAACCTTTCATTATCCTGATCCTAGGAATAATTGCTTGTGTTGTTAGATCTTTCATCATACATACTTGATTCTTTAGTCGAGCCATTTTCTGATGATGTTTCAATACTAATAACACACGGCTTGGAACCAAGTATTTTTATGCTAACAGGTTGAACATTGAGTGAATGTTTTCTTGTGCAACCAAAACTTGAAGGTCTGTTGATTGAATCATTGTTCTTATTCATGGTTATTCTTATAGGTTGGATCGAGCCAAACATAGATTGTTAGATCTTAAGGTGTTTGCCTGCTCTGATACCAATTGAAAAGACGAGGGTACCGAGTACACCACCAATCTTTTATTCTAGTCCACCTACAATTCAAACCTTGACCGGTTCCTGTATTCAAGAACAAGATCTCCTTCAGATCTGATTGATTCCCACGAGGGAGTCAATACAAGAATCCGAAAGACTATGTCAACCAACCAAGTACGATACTTTAATTATTAATGATGGCTCAAATATAATGCAGAAGTAAATTAAAGTATACATGAGATTTTGTTAACGAAGAAACTACAAACCCGTAGAAAAAACCCCGGGACCTAGTCAAGTTTTGAATACTCTTAAGAATTAAGCCGCCAACACACCTACTCTCAGACTTCGGACTAGCTGGTGCAGACAATATGACCCTAATACGACTATTAGTCACAAAGATTTCCCCTCAGTATTCCTACGCCTCCAACCACAGCAAGGTGGTCACGCACATGTACTACCCTACGTAAAAAGACGCCCGTTACTGTCTTACGCAAGAGTTGCCTCATAGCCCGTCGTGAGGACTATCGCTACCCGACCTCCAATCGGACGATTACAACCTTATGGACAACAACCAAATAGTGGCAGGTCAAATCGTTAGATGATATCCTTGGTAACTAACAGATATTTCACCGAAGTCGTTTCACACCAAGAGCGAGGATATTGAGTTTACTTAGGCAATAAACACCTCGAGATATCGATCAAGGTTTCAAAACCTAAACTCCCGAAAGAGCAACCTTGTCGTCCCAGTTGGAATCAAGCAGATAGCTGTAGCAAGTACGATATGATATGACTAGGCCTGCACAAAAACCGAGTCGGATAACCGAAACCGTGAAAGCCGAGCTAGAACCGAGCCGAGCCGAGAACAATTTCTAATGTAAAGGTTTTCATTTCTAAAACCGAGTTAAGTTCGGCTTAGGACATAGGTATTAGCTTTAAAGCCGGCTGAGCCGAGCCGAAAAACCGAATAGTATTAGCCCTCTAGATCTGTATCCTAACCATTCATCCCTCCATGTATATAACAAAGTTTAACCCTAGAGAAACCTAAAGGAAATCACTTTTCTCTTCATCTTCTCAGCGGCAACTCTCTTATGATCTTATCATTATCCTTTCACTCACCATTACAATCATCAATCACCATTTACCACCTTCTTCTTTCTCTTCTTCTTCTTGTTCCGTAAAGATTAAAATTTTAGTTTTTGTACCAATCAAAGGATGAAACTTTTTCAATTAATAACTCACTGTAGGCGGCATAAGCAAAACCCTTTGTGGAGAAGATGAAAATGAAGTGGAATTGTTCTTACTTATTGGTGTTCCTAGGGTTCGTCATCTCTTTGTTTAATTTCTCTTATTCTTCTTACATTTCAACAATACTTGCATTGGGAGTGGATAATAAATCTGGGGTTATGTTCAAAGTTTATAAATTTAGATATGTGGTTTGTGATGTACATGATTAGAGATTGTTGTCCCATGTAAATTGGATCTTGATGTGATTTTTAGGTAAGTAATTTAAATGATGGGTTCTATTTACAATTATTGGTTCCTGTAAATGGCTTAATTGATATGAATTAGCTTTCTGTGAATTTTGATGATCCTAAACTCTGTTAAAAACATTGAGTTTGAGACTAACATATCAAGTCAGTTGAAAACTCGGTATAAAACCGAAGGAAAATCTTAACCGACCGAGCCGACTCGGATCGGTTTTGAAACCGAACCGAGGCTGGTTGGCTAAGGTACAGGTATTGAAATTGAAAACCAAGATAAATCGGTTTAAGGCACAGGTATCGGCTGAAAACCGAGCCGGCCGACCGATGTACAGCTCTAGATATGACCGTGAAGAACGATGTACCTGCAAAGAACAAATCTAATAACAACGATTTTGATTCCACTCAATATCTATAGTTTAGGCACACAAACCGAAGGCGGCTTGCTGACAAATCCAGGTTAATAATAAAAGAGTATGTTCTAATCACAACGATCTTGAGTGGCCTTATAGCAGAAGAGAAGGACCATAGAATAAACAAGATCGCAAGGTTTGATAGACGTGATAGAACAGAACACAAGTACAATACAAAGAAACTAGTAAACATAAACTAGTTTCCCGTAAGAGGTACTTCTAGGCTTCTCGATCCCTAGAGAAGACTTTAACGCAATTCTAAACAGAGAGCAAAAGCTCAAAGGTAACTGAAAAGAAAAGCGACAAACACAAGCTTACAATTCCGAAGAAGAGCTTGGCCAGAGGGATAAATCCTTAAGGAGAGATACCACTCCTATTTATATTGACTAAGGCTGTAGCTTTGAAATGAGGCAAACTTAATTTCGGAAATTCCACAAAGCACATTTACATATTGGTTCTGAAATTCCCCATTTAGTCTCATAGCATTTAATGAGAACTAATACTCTAGCATTTTTACATTTAAGAAAAATATATTCCATAAATAAAATATATTTTCGAAAGATGTTTAGCCAAGAGCAATCAAAGCAAATAATATCTTAAGGTATATTTGGATATTTCTTTTAATTCGAAATATAACGCTTACCAAATATGCTCCCTGGGAAAGAGCTCAATTCGAAAACGTGTCCTTGTTTCGAAAATCTCCTTAGATATTATTCCTCCAAATGTCGTCACCAGCTTTAATAATGTCGACATTACTTCCTTGGTATTGCTGGTCCAACGTGGTTCAGCGTGGTTCAGCGTTCCGCATAAACGCATCATAACAGACGTGGACAAGCCTTGTGTGTTAAGCTTAAGTGAACACGTAGGTTCAGACATTCCGAATCACGCAAATAGATATACCATTGGAAGTACGGTACGAGATTCCACGAGTAACTAGCAAAATGTTAAATCTCCTGAATTCTTGATTCCAATTACATATGTCACGTTAATGATATCCAAGAATTCAAATCAAAACATCAAATGAATATTTGATCGAGTAGTAAATCATACGAAGATTTTAATCACGTACAATATTGATCAGAAATCACGTGTCTACTTAATTAAAGCGACTAACCATATTTCTGATGATGACAATCCCACTTAGGTGTACATTGAAGATGAACGAATTCAAACTTCAAACCGAGAATATCAAACTCATTAATTCGTTGAAGCACAAATCAAAAAGGTAGAGTTTGAACTTCAAAGTTACGCATTATGAGTCAACCATATTATGGTTTCGAAACGTACATCTGTTTTGGCAGAAACCAAATTAAGGTTTCGGAACCTAAAGTTCATTATATGACCAGAACCATATTAAGGTTCCCAAATCAAGTTTCCATATAGCGAAACCTAAAGCTTGGTTTCGAAATCTAGATTCTGTTTAACAAAACCTTGGTTAAGGTTTCGAAACAAGAAACACATATTAAATTCTCCACAAATGTTTGGTGTCGTACTTGAGAGTCCATGTGGTCGAGAAGCATCACACCTTTTTATCCTCGACGCACATGAATATATTTCCCGGTTCACATAAACCTTTAGGAAACCCCAGGGTCTTTTCGACCTTTTAGAACTCACATGGTCAAGACACATTGGCCTCGATTGTTAAGTCACTGTAAGCCAACAAACATAGTTACGAATCTGTGTTATCTCATTGGTCACTATTTTTAAGTTTCAGACCAATAGCTTATGAATACGAAAACCAGTTTATGGTTTCGAAATCAACGTTTAGTTTTACCAAAATCTACATTGAGGTTTCGAATTGAAAATTCATAAGTTGAGATACACAAATATGGTTTCGGAATCCAGAAGTGAGATATGGTATACAAGATGTTCATTGTTTTTGCTTGGAAAAACAATGCACCGTCTCTGGGTACTTTTGTAGTGTTCGAGATCAAAGTCGAACAAAACGAGCCTAAACCAAGTCAATGGTTGTTCACGTCTTGCTTCGGTCACAGAGAGGATAGAGGTTGATCTAGGGAGGGAAACAACGAAGAAATTGAGATCAGGTTGAGGATGTGTTTTGGGTGTAAGAGTTCAAGATCTCCGTCGTGAAAGTGACTGGAAATCTCCAAGGCTAGAAGTATGTTGGGTTTCTCAGGTGTGTTTACTTCTGAGGCTCTGGTTTATTCAGGTGTTCTGAATATCTGGTTGTTTCTGAAAGATGTTCTCCTGCCTTGGAAGATAGAGGAGGCCTCTATTTGTAGTTTTGAACTCACCCTGATCTCTCGACAGAGAAGGTGGAAGTCGTGGAAGAGTTTGGGGAGTGGATGACATGAGTTGTTGTCGGTAACTGCTAGGATCGTGTAAATCATGTCCACTCGACGCCACTTTCTCGTAACCGTCCACTATCCCTATCAGTTTCTTTCAATTGTCGTAGACCGCCAGACCAATACCCCTAAAGTTATCCCCCCCGTGTGATGTTTTGATGTCTCGAGTGATACACAGATATTGCGTAGTTGAGTTGAGTTGAGTCTGAGTAAAGTCGTATGACTAGGATGTCGTGACCAACATGAGTGTGGTGTCTTCAAGACACGAGTAGTAGGTATATAGTCTGAGTAAAGTCGTATGACTAGCTTGTTTAACGCTAACCTTGTTATCATGGTGCCATGGATCACGGCGCCATGGCCTTGGCCTCTGGCCAAGGCCAACTCGTTGTGGTGCCATGGTTCGGGGCGCCACGGCCTTGGCCTTTGGCCAAGGCCAACTCGTCTTGTTGCGGCGCCATGATTCATGGCGCCAAGGCTAGTTTCTCGTGAACCCATGGTGGATCATGCTTCGTGGTGCCATGCTATATGGCGTTATGACTTTGGCGTTTGGCCAAGGTCAACTTTGTTGCAGCTGGTGCGTGCTGGCTATGCCTTGGTTATGGTGTGCGTGCTTACGCTACAACATACTTGAAGTCATGGCGTGTTTATCCATGGTATATTAGACCATCCTGAGCTTGGGATGAGGTCTGCTTAAGCCTGTTTAGGCTGTTGTGTGCTTCTCAGAGAGTTCTGGACAGGCCTAGAACTTCGATATTTCTGAGGTTTTCATTAAGACTCGAATGTTGAGTCGTATTAAGAGGAAATCCATGAGGATGCGTCTCTGTTAACTCTTCACCATGTACCATATAGTGATCTGGTTCTGATGCCAAGGAATTCGAGGCGATGTCGACATGAAGCAGATTAATGGGTTTAATGTGCTGGTGAGATTATCAGTACTGCACTATGTTATCATCCTCTCCACCGCGGGTTATAAGAGAGAACTCATAGAGAGTTTATTCAGCTCGTAGAATGGGTTGCATTCTGAGCTATAGAGATGTGCCTGAATAGGCAATTGCCTTTAGGTTAGGCATGGTTAGAGAGTGGTTTTACAATCTTGTCCTTTTTTCATTTTTCACCATCTACAGGAAGTCCCCTGGTTAGTGTGGAACAGTAATGTTTCATACTAAGCACTCGGATGGTGATGGCAACCTTTATTTGTCTCGAGGTTTTCTATTCAATACTAGTAGAGGGTCTCACGGAATAGAAGTAAATTCATATGTAAGTACATATACGTTACTAAACAGGGATTTCTGGTTGACATGGTGACGATGATTCCCTAATACGAGGTTCGGGGCGTCCTAGGTGTGGCCCCTACAGGCCTCGCAGGCCCATCCTCTGGTCGGGACTTGGCTTCACACGCCTTAACTTGGCCGAGGAGTTCCTAGGGTTTCTAACCCCATATGTATGCGAGATCACACCTTTGTGTTGTCGCTGGTGTTATTTAAATGAAAGAAAAGGTGACAGATTACCGCTTTCTTGGTGTAAATTCCTCTTTCTTCCCAGGGAGTCTTCGAGTCTCGCTTGAGTTTGTTGGCAGACTTTGACCAGGACTTTGAATGTAGCGCCGTACCGTCCCTATCTTGTGTGAGTTCTGGGATTGGGTCAGCGTCCCGCTCCGTGTATGGCGCATCCAACTTTTAGGGTTTCGCTTGCATACATATATATACATGTGTGCGGTGATTGCAACACTATAGTCTTCATCCTCTTGCATAAGCTTTTCCGTAGGGTGTGATTCTCGAGATCCATGGCCGGCAGTGATAAATCTGGTTCGTCTTCACAAAGGAGAGCTTACACCAAACGGAGAGTGTCCGAAATCATGGCTGACGATAGCAATTACGGTTCGTCTTCACAGAGAGAAGCCTACGTGAAGCGGAGGACGTGGATCTCGAGTCCGGTGAGTATCTTCCCGTAGTTTCTTTACACTTGTACTTTGTTCTCTTGACAAGGGTGGTAGTACTGCAGTGCAGAGTTATGGTAACTCGGAGCCGAGGTCGCTTGAGTGCTGGGAAGTCGAGTCTTGAGGAGGTCCCTGCATCCGCTCAGACCCCAACAAGAGATTCTGTAAGCCTTTATCTCACTTTAGCTTGGCTTCATCTCACTTTAGCTTGGCTTCCCTTTCTCTATTCTTCTTATCGAATGTCGTTCCTTTCTTTCAGGGGATGCAGCCTCGCAAGAAGAGACGTAGTGTGTCTAAGAAGAACCAATCTGTCCAGAGAGGCTCTCCAACCTATTCCCCGGTTTCGGTTGTTGCTGTAGATGAAGACGACAAGGACATCGGTGCCGATGGTGTTGGTTCTTCACCTAATGGGGGTTCAGTTCTTGATGACGCTGGTCTAGGAATAGACGAGGTCGACCATTCGAGGGCCGGTCTTCCTTTCGTGCCAGAGATGGTCTCCCTTTTTGAGGAACAGAGGTCCGTCGGTGGTTTTCTCGTGCCAACTCTTTATGCAAATCTTTATGAGAAGATCTGGAAAAGGTACGGCCATGTCGCTACCAAACAGCTGATGAAGGATACTCCTGTCATGGTGACCATGGTTTCCTTGCTCCTCCCTGTGATAAAGGAAATGGGAGAGGAAAAGATGCATGACGTAACTTCCGGGATGATCCAGAGGTGGGAGAGTCGCATTGTCGTTCTGGAGGCGATGATGTGCAACATGGGCTGGATTCGTCAGCGTCTTGAGATCGTGAAGGTGGATCGTGCTGGGATGATTTCTAACGTCTTTCCCTGTTCGAGGGCTCTTCTTCGTGCCGAACAAGACTTGGAAGAATTATCTGACAAGACTGGCCGAATGTTGAAAGTCATTCGGGCCAAGGAACAAGCTCTGGTCGAAGAGTCTAACAAGGTCAATGAGGTGATTGAGAGTCTGAGGAAGAAGAATGATATTTTCCGCCAGAGGGTGGAGATGCTTTATAAGCGAGACTACTCTTTGTTGGATGGTTTGTTTTGAAGGTCTGGTTTTAGAGTTTAACAGGGGAAAAGGCTTTTAGGTTTGAAAGAGTGTTCTTGTTCAGAGCTCTGATGTTTATGGACGAAATGTACTGAGACTCTTTTTTTTTTTTTTTTGAATAAAGAAATAGTTGAGCATTTTATCTGAAAGAATGAATTTTCTCTTTCTTGACCTAAGTCCCCACGTGTCCCGTGTCTGTGAGCTTGCTCCAATAATCCTCCGTCGCATATGATCTCGACTTCCTTTGTTGTGAGGTCGCGCCTGAGTAGCTTTTTGGCTGAGTAGGGTCACGCTCTGTCTCCTTTCGTTGTCGCCGTGATGGAAGGCTTTGCTAAGTCTTGGCGGGGTGCGATGTTGATCCTGTGCCCATCCACGTGACCTTGTAGGGCTTGCCTCTTCTCTGTCCGTGGGGAGACTCGGGTTTGCGGCTTAGTCCCTGCTTTCCCTTGTTGTGGCGCCATGGGTTGGGGCGCCACGCCCACGACGCCGTTTTTTTTTTCTTCCCCCGGGACGCCACAGGTTGTGGCGTCATGGCTTCCCAGCCTTCTTTGTTGGCCTTCTTCCAGTGACCTCTCTTTCAGGCGTAGTATGCCTTCAGCCACTTGCCATTGATGACAGTCCCCTCTGCTTTTCCGTCCACGGTGACTATCTTGTAGTATCCATTCGCGGATGCCTTCGAGATAATATAGGGACCTTCCCAACTTGGAGCGAATTTTGGTGTTGTGGCGTCTCGTTGGATGTATTTTTCCGTCTTCAGCACCAAGTCTCCCACTTGAAAGGTTCTTGGTTTTACAGCTTTGTTGTATGCTCGAGAGAGCCTTTTCCGATACATTTCTATGTGTCTTTCTGCTTTGGTCCGCCTTGAGTCCAGGGAGTCTAGCTCTGTTATCCTTGAATCAGCTACCTCAGCTTCATTCCAATGGATGCCACTTGCTGCTGCGATACGGGCGGACGGTACCTTGATCTCTGCTGGTAGTATGGCGTCGGCGCCATAGACTAGCGAGTAGGGCGACGTCCCGGTGGAGCTTCGTGGAGAGATCCTGTAGGCCCATAACGCCATGGGTAACTGTTCGTGCCATGACCTCGGGTTGTCGTGTACAGTTCTGCTAATGATCCGAATCAACGTCTTGTTGGTACTCTCTGCATGTCCGTTCCCTTGGGGGTAGTAAGGTGTGGAGCAGATGTGCTGGATCTCGTACCTTTGGAGTAAGTTCGCCACATCCTTGTTAAAAAACGGTGTCCCGTTGTCTGTGATAATGTGTTTAGGGATCCCGAACCTGCAGATGATGTGCTCCTTGATGAATGCCGCGAGATCGTGACACCGGTTGTGCTCTTCAAGGGTATTGCTTCTACCCATTTGTTGAAGTACTCTGTTGCGGTGATGATATACTCTTGGTTCTTCGAGGAAGGCGGGTTGATCTTCCCAATGAGGTCGAGTACCCAGTTGTAAAACGGCCAGGGGCTACTGATTGATCGCAGTGGCACACATGGGGTATGGATGAGGTTCCCGTGAGTTTGGCACTTGTGGCATTTCTGTACGAACGATGCCGCATCATCTTCCATGGTCGGCCAATAATACTTCTCATGGATTTGTAGGAACAACTTCCTCTTCCCTTGGTGTTCGGCTTCGTGCATCTCTTTCAGAACCGTGGGGATCTCCTCGTCTGACAAGCAGCGAAGTAGACCTCCCCCGTAACTTTTACGATATAATACTCCTTCGTGGTAGAGGAACCTTCTGGATCTTTTAATCAGACGTCTAGCTACGTGTTGGTCCTCCGGTAAGGCCTTCTCGTCGAGGTACTTGATGAAAGGTTCTCTCCAATCTTCAGAAGGCTGGCATACTAAGGCCTCGGGTTGATGAGGGGGAGTCTGGCAGTTGGAGCACGTCTCTTGTAGAGCCCGGGATTGTGCCTTCATTGTCGACCAATAGTAGCCAAGTCTCTGGAGTCGTCGATACAGGGTTACGACGAGAGTTTGCCCGCAGACCTCACTATGGACACGTTCGAGTTGTTGTTGTGCTTCGAGTCCTCCCAAAAATCGTGATAGTGATCCATCTGGGTTTCTATGATACAACACCCCATGGAAAAGAAAGAAGTGTTTTAACTCTTTTACCCCGAGTTTCCGTGTGGTAGTATAGTTACCTAAATCTTCGATAATGGGTGTTCGCCAGTCGTTGTCTGATATGCGTTCGCCTTCCGTCAGCCAAGTTGAGGGGTCGGTCCGTCTCTGTACTGTCACAATCTCTTATTCTCCCTTGAACTGGAGTTTAGATGCCAGGGTCGCTAAGCAATCGGCGTGTCTGTTGTTAGCGCGCCCAGTATGCGTTATGATGGCATCAGCGAAGTGGTTTAGCAGCTTTTGTGCCTCTGCCCTGTGAGGAGCGAGGGTGATTTCCTTGAGAGAGTATACTCCGTTCATCTGGTTCACCAGCAGCTTGGAGTCGCCCCTAATTTCGAGGTGTGTAGCTCCTGCTTGCTTGGCTAGCGATAGCCCCAGGAGGAAAGCTTCGTATTCCGCCGAGTTGTTGGTACATTTGAAATCCAATTTGAACGAGTGGGAGAACACTTCACCTGTTGGGGATACCAAGACGACGCCCGCCCCTCCAGTATTGTCGCTTGGGGTAGCGGATCTATCGAAGTATAAGAGCCATGTGTCTGTTTTTACCAACGTTACCTCGGGGAACTCCCCTGGTACCTCTTCGTGTAGAGCCGTTGAGTCTTCTCCCGGGAATGCAGAAAGAAGGTCGGCTACTGCTTGCCCCTTGATGGCCTTCGGAGACACACAAGCTATGTCGAACTCGGACATCTATAGTAACCACTTCGCCGGTCTCCCAGTCAAGGCAGGCTTCGAGAGGAGATATTTGATAGGATCCGCCTTCGCCATCAGGACTACTTGGTTGGAAAGGAGATAGTGTCGAAGTTTCTGTACCGCGAAGACCAGAGACAGGCATGCTTTCTCAGCTTTGGGATATCGAAGCTCCGCGTCCTTTAGGGTACGGCTGATGTAGTAGACCGGGCATTCCACCCCTCCTTCGTCTTCCTGTGCCATCAGCGCTCCGATTGCGACATCACTTGAGGCGGTGTAGAGGAGTAGTGGTCTTCCTCGTGCGGGAGACTTCATGACCGCCAGCGATAGGAGTAATTGCTGTATCTTGCGGAACGCTTCTTGTTGAACATATGTCCAGGCGAATGTAGCATCTTTCTTTAGCAAGGGGGTGAACGAAGCCACGAATTGGGCGAGTCCCAGAATGAAGCGTCGAATAGGAGACTTTCCCCATGAAACTTTTTAGATCTCTCACCGTCCGAGGCGGTGGCATGGTAGTCATGTCTTGGGTCTTGGACGGGTCGACCTCAATCCCTTCTTTGGTTACTTGGAACCCGAGGAACTTCCCTGTAGAAACACCAAAAGCGCACTTCAAAGGGTTCATCTTCAGCTTGTACTCCCGACATCTCTCAAATACGCGTCGTAAGACCTCTATGTGTGATGCCATGGTCTTGGATTTCACGACTACATCGTCTACGTAGTCCTAGACCTCCTTGTGCATCATGTCATGGAAGATGGCTGTCATCGCTCGCTGGTAGGTAGCTCCCGCATTCTTTAGACCGAAGGGCATAACTGTGTAGTAGAAGTTCCCGAGGGGCGTCCGGAATGCCGTTCTCGGGGCGTCATGCTCATACATCTTTATTTGATTATACCCGTTGTATCCGTCCATGAAGGAGAACATGGCGTGTCCACTGGTGGCTTCCACAAGCATGTCAATATTCGGGAGCGGGAAGTCATCTTTTGGGAAGCACTTATTCAGGTCCATGAAGTCGACGCAACAACGTATTTGGCCTTTTTTTTTCTTAACAGGTACCACGTTTGCTAGCCAAGTGGTGTGTTGGGTTGGTTTGATGAACCCCGCTGTTAGCAGCTTCTGTATCTCGGCTTTTATCTGTTCCTCCACGCCGTGTCTAAAATTCCTTGGTTGTTGCTTGACTAGTCTAGAACCTGAGATTATGGACAAGTGGTGCGTTACCAGTTTTTCATCGAGTCCTGGCATCTCCTCGTACATCCAGGCAAACGTGTCCTGGTATTCTTTTAGCAAGCCCACGAACTCGGCGCGCTCCTCAGGTGACAAGGCCGAACTGATGAAGATGGGCCTGGGCGACTCATCTGTTCCGATATTTATTGTTTCGAGTGTGTCTGAGGTGGAGTCTGTCCCATCTTGTAGTTGTGGGGGAGCTTCCTGGACTTCGTCCTCGACTTGCCGCTCGTTGTAGTTGCATTCTCCAGGGCGAGGAGAGCTATGACTAGTCTCCCCTGCTAATTGCTAGAACTGGCGTCGGAGGTAAACCACTCTCCCTTTAGCGTCCTGGGTCGTCACGAAGCTTCCTGCCCTTTTGTGTGTTACTGTCTTAGTCCCTCCTTCTCCTTGCTTCGAGTCCCCGCCTGACTGTTGTTGCGGGTCGCCTCTCTCCAGGGATGTCCAGTTCGGGAGTGGTATACTGTAGACTTTGTCTTGGCGTTGAGATGCTTCGTATTTCGGATCTACAAACTCAGCGTCGATGAGTATGGGGAGGGGGATGCAGTTACACGGACGATACCTTCATTTAGGACTGCTTTCAAGCACTGGTGGTAAGTAGAAGCGACGACTTTGTTCTCGTGTAGCCAGGGCCTTCCTAGTATTATGTGGTACTCTGGTTCCTTTTCGATTACGTGGAACTTAGCCTTCGTGTGGATGGGTCCCACCTTCAATTCCAAGTTGACGTGTCCATATGTACTTGTCTTGTTCCCCTCGAAGTCCTTCATTATGATGAGATGGTAAACTATTTTTTGTTTAGGAATTCTTGCGATTCTCAGGGTTTCGAGGGAGATTACGTTGGTTGTTGCTCCGGTGTCGACTAGCGCTCTTGAACTCCGTACCTTTGATGTGAGCGGTCACGTAGAGGGCACGGTTGTGTCCTTCTTCAGCCAGCATATCCTTGTCGGTGAAAGTGATGTCTTGCGTCTGTGTATCAGCCATTATGGACATTTCGGAAATCATGGGTAAGGTTGGAGTGAGGTTGGCTTCGAAAGCGATGCGGTTAAGGGCTTCGAACTTGTCTATACGCTGTCCTTTCGAAAAATGGAGGAGTTCACATAGTCTTTCAATGAGAAGGGTAGCCTCCTCCTTTGC
>JAJJMA010151252.1:228-10692 GCA_023529015.1 Papaver nudicaule
ATCGAAGCTCTGAGTGACTTCTAACCTCAAATTTATCAGAATCTATCGTGGAAATGGATAAATATGGAGTTCAGGGGTCGATTCGTGCTTCGAATGTGGTATAACGACATATGAACTATCAAGATCGAAGCTCCGAGTGACGTGTTTACCATAATACCCTTGCCAATTTATATGTAACGTGCATTTATTGTTTTTTTAATAGGGATAAAATGGTCAAATCAAATATTTATGGCACATCAAATTACTAATATACCCTAATCTATTTTATTGAAGTGTGCATATAATTTACCAAAATAGGGGCAAAATTGGAATAGAAATTTACAGCTCCACTAAGGGGTGTTGCTCTTGGTGTTCGAATGATCATTGACAACCCTTAATAAGGGTTGTCGTAGATGCACCGAACACCAAACACCGAACACCAAACACCGAACACCCAACACCGAACACCAAACAATCCATCTTAACCGTCCATTTCAATCTCAACCGTCCATTAACCCTCCATCATAGCCGTCCATTTCAATCTTAACCGTTTATCTTAACTTCTCGAGCATATCACCAATTCTTCTTTCTTTTCCTCTTCTTTCTTTTGCTCTTCTTCTTTTCTTTTCCTTCGAACCACACCACCATTTCCATCTTCTTCGTTTTCTCCTCCTTCTCTGAACCATCACCATCCTCTTCTTCTCTCTGAAAACCACCACCCTCTTCTTCTTCGTTTTCTCCTCCTTCTCTGAAACACCACCATCTCCATCTTCTCTTACAAACCCATTGATGCTCTCTTTATGATTTTGTTAAATCAATTTAACTTATATTCTTGGGTTTTCGTTTGAAGAAATTTTGACCCTATATAACCAATTTTTTGTTATGAAGTTGGGAATTAAAGTCTTCTGAAGTGGTGAATTTTTTTTATCTCACTTTACAGTCTATCTCACTGATTTAGTAGATCTGATTCTGATTTTGGATTTCTGGTTTTAGGTTTTTGATAATTTGGTGTTTGTTTTGGTTTGTGCAGAGAAATTAACTGCAGGAATTGATTCGGAAACAGAACAAATTGAAATTGAGGGGAATGAGGAAAGGAGTCGAAAGAAATTGAAAGTGAGTTTGATTCTTCTGGATTCTTCTTCATCTTCTCCGAAAGCATCAACAATAATGGAACTAACTCAAGACTATTTGGAGGAACTACTGAGATTCACTCTCTTATCATCTATCAATGAAACCCTTGAAATCAATTTAGGCTTATCAAAACAATATTGCTCTCATCTACTCAAATTGGATGATGATGATACCCAACATGATCCGATTTCCGTTCATTCATCAGGTATGTTGTAGTTAAATCATTTTAGTTTCATTGTTTTGGGTTGATTTTTGTGTAAATTGACAAAAAAAATCAAAATTTGAACTTGTAATGGTGTATGAAATTGAGATTTTGGGGGAATGAAATGAAAACCCTAATTTATAGAATGTGGATAACCCTTAATCTGGGTTTAATTTCTTGTAAATTTATTGACTTTGTTTGATCAAAAAGATCAGATTTTGAACTTGTAATGGTATATTAAATTGAGATTTGGGGGTAGGAAAATGAAAACCCTAATCCGCTTGGAGTGGATGTTAAGGTGAATGAGATGTGCTGCTTGATGTGAAGTGGACTTGGTCTTTTACATGTACTATGTGTGAAATATTAAGAAATTACATGTTGCAGATGCTTCTGGAGGAATTTCGTTGTATCCTTTGTACAAGCGTCTAGTATCAGCTTTGCTCCAGTGTATAAATACTGGAGAGTCTGTGAGAGTGTCTGAGGAAGCAATGTTGATCAAGGAGGATGAATCGTTGAAGCAAAAAGAAGATGAGTGGAGTAAGATTGTTCGAGATAAGGGACTTGAGTTGGTTAAGGTAAGTGAATCCTAATGGTTTCATTGTTACGTTGTAAGTTTTATGGTTGATTAAAGTCAAGTATCGGTGATGTTAACTTATAAGACCCTTGTATTCAATCAGATGGTGAAAGATGTAGATTTTGAAATTGATGTGCAAGAACCTTTCTTTACCCAACTAAGAGGTACCACGAGTCAATTTTCTATTTAGTTAAGAATTTCTCCTACGGCTGTCAATTACTTACTGCTCTTATTTTGTTATTTGGTAGGATGCAAGGTTGAATTTTAGGAAACTTGGTGAGCTCTGCTAATATTATGCGTTGAAGAACCCTTTGCGCATTCCGTAGGTATTGTTTATTCTCATTTTAGGAATCTAAAGCCTGAAATTTTCGAAGCTCAATACCTTTGGTATGTTGAAATGAAAAAGGAGTTTGTGCTTGACGACAATGCTAGTTTTTGACTTCCTGTATACTGATTTTATTGCCTGCAAAAGTTTTTTTCAATTTGTTGATTTGTTCATAGTTCATGTAGACGCTTCAATTCAAATTAAGCAAGAAGGGTTTAGTATAGAGTGCCTATTCGACTACTCCTGGGATTGAGAAAACAGCTGAATATAAGCTTTCTTACTTTTGGTTTCTGGATATGCGTAGCTTGGAGAACTCAGTTTTGTATTGGTCATTGCTAGTCTTTGTTCACTGTGCTGGATACTCTAGTTTCCTATTTTGGTGTCAAGCTAGAAAAAGACTTTACATTGGTCAACTTACAACATCGTTGGTATGATATGCTATCTGTTTCTCTTGAGATGTAACCCCCCCTTTTTAACTCCGCCATTGAAATGATATGTCATTTCATTGACGGTCTCAAGCCCGGATAAAGGAGGAGAGAAAAGGGGATTTATTGAGTTCTAAATTCAGATTTTCTGAAGTTGTTATGATTGCAGAAATTGGTTAATATATGTATTGGCCTCAAATGCTGCAGTTGGCGAGAAAAACAGGTAACACATGCTCAATCATTGTTAGTGCAATTCATTGTTCAATCATTGTTCAACATTTCAGTCAGAGTTCAGTCACCATTTTGATGGTCAAATCATGTCTATGCATTCTGATGAACAAGTCAGAGTTCAGTCACCAGTCAGAGTTCAACATTTCAGTCAGAGTTGGATTAGTTCTTTAATTTTCTCAATTATTTCTTGTTTGTCCTTACTATGCATTCAGTGGTTGAGTAGGCGGACTATTTTGATTCTGTAGGCATTAGGAACTTGGCTTAGTGTGTTTCTGTGTTTTAGGATGCTTTAACATCTTTTGCCGAGGAGGGATAGACGGCACTCGAAATATCATTACTACTTGGCTAGCAAAATGGGGGAGTTCTGCGGTAACAATGGCTGTTACTGTTGGAACAATAAGTTATATGAGTGTTGATTGAAATGTGATTGCAGATGCCTTGTATGTTTCAGGCAAAGTGGCGCATTTGTTGGCCTTTTTTTTAAGGCTCAGATGCAATTTTTCTTTTCATATACAAGCAGATGTAAATAATAATCAAACATTGAAAGGTGGAAGGATGGTTGGGTTGCTAGACTTGGACATATGAGGCTCATGTTCGATTCTCTAGAGCCTCATTTTTTTGAAAACCAATTTTTCTTTTTGACAACTCTCATAAGGTTGTGAATGGTAATCCAAAAAAAAAGAACTAAACTTTCAATATTGTGAATTTGGAAGGATGGTTGATGAATTGTTCGAAAGCATAGAAGGCTTGGGTTCGAATCTCTCCAATAACATTTTTTGAAATGAATTTTTTTTTATCTTTAACAACGCCTATTTTGTGTTGTTATACAGTTACTCACTACCTTTATAGTATGAGTTGTTAAAGTCGAGGGTTGTCACTAGTCTTGGCAACTCTTTTCACCCAAAAAGTTGTGGTTTTGATTCTCCTCACTACTCTTTGGTCCTAAGAGTTGGACGTTTTGATCTTTGACAACCTTTCCTTTGAAAATAGTTGTCAAAGATGACACCTTTAACAACCTTTTGGGACGACAGTTGTAGCTCTGCAGTTGTAGATGTATATTTTTCCCGTAGTGCCATTGGCCATTCTGATATAATTGACGTTGATATGATTTCAACGTCTATTTCAGATCACGTTGCGATTCTCAAGCAGTGGTTTGCTAAGACTGAGCCAAAGGCAGATGAGAGACTAGCAATGGGAGAGTGTAAAAGTAACAATGCATGTCACTTGTGTGGAGTAGAAAAATTCTCTTATGCGATAGGTTGCTTCTTGTGTCGCAAAGTTTTCAACATGACAAACAAATATCATAGTGCATCAAAATTCACTTTTTTCTAAATTCACTTTTGAATCAAATCATTTGCAGATATCAAATCTATTGTTTTCTTTACACCAAGGGAAAAAAACACAGACGGAAATAAACTCTCTAAACACTGGTCATTGTCACCGTCATCAGCTCTCCATTGTCATTACGTCTTCATCATCATCTTCCGCCCCGGCAACATCACCGTGGACTCCATTACCATCCGTATCCACCACAATAAACTCTTCTAATGGTGCACAATCAGCCTGATGGCGCAACTTCCAGTCGAGGGCCTGACAAGCCCGAGAACAATAATTCACAGCACCACAAACCGAACAACGCCTAAACTCGTGCTTTCTTGTTTCAGGCCTTCCACAATCAGCATGTGAACACAATCTTAAACCTAACGCGTCCTCCTCATGAGGCCCGGCCTCCACCACATCATCTACATCTCTTGTGCCTTTAATTTCAAACCATTCAGTCAAAAAACGATTCACCATATGAACTTCTGGAGGTGGTATGTTGCATCCAAAATCACTTAACAAATGTTTCAGTTGTTGAGCCTGACACAATATCAACGATGAAGGAGGAGGTCGAGAGTAAAGAGCTGCAACAAATTCTCGAGCATTAGCATGAACCATAAAACGTCGACCTTGTGTAACATTTCGTGGGACACCGTAACCATCTTGTAAGCAGTGACCGAGTTCACGTAATGCATCAATATGGCCAAGACATGCAGCACGAGCACATAAGGCCACACCGGCCCGTAAATCTTTATCTGTTTTTGTACGTCCACTGCCATTGAATTCAATCACTGCTAATGAATATAAAGCTGGTGCGTACGAGTTCATGGCTGCTTTTGCCATTAATAACCTTCCACTTTCTCTCTTTTCTAAACAGTAAAATCGGATCTAAAAAGCAATAAAACACAAAAAAAAAAAAATCAATCAAAATAAACAAAAATCAAACCAAAAGGATATTTAAGATGATTCAGACGTCGTACCATGCCGAGAGTATAAGTCGCTTCAATGTTTCCTGCATCAGAACATTGTTTCAAGAATCTATGACATGACTCAGACCAGTTTTTAGCTTTCACCGTAAGTAACTTGGGTGAAGTTTTTGATAATACCAAAGGATTCAGAGCTAGATTATATAGTCTTTTACACCTGATTTAAAACAAATTAACAAAAAAAAAAACCATTAGAACAAAAGAAAAGAAACTAAGAAACCAAACCAAACACCAGATTTTTTTTTTTTACTTACGTTAATGCTAAACTGAAGAGATCAGAAGGGATATTCGCAGTAGAAGACAATTCAGAGAGTATAGTTAGAAGAATATCGTCTGGTAATTCATCAAAGTAATCAATTCTTCTTCTTCTTCTTCTTTTATTACACCAAATTTCATCTTCTTCTTGATTGTTGTAACTATAATAACAACGGTTTCTGATCTTTGTCTTCTTAATCTCTGCTGTTTGATAGCAAACACCGCTTCTTGTTCTCATTCTATTGTGCTCTGGTCTGGTCTGGTGTCTCTGTGAAGCTGGAGTTTTGGATGAAGGAAAAGGAAAAACAACAGACTCACTCACGTTTTATAAGGAAGAAGATGGAACATTACTGGTAAAAATACCCCTGAAAGTTACTTTATTTGACGTCCGGTTGGAATACGTTAATAAATTAAAATATCCATAAACAGCTACCTGGTCAAACCTTATTTGACCAGATCCACCCGTTTCATTAATAAACCGTTTTTTTGTTTTCTGTCTTTATGATTTTTTTCTTTTTGTTTTGGTTTTCCACAACAATAATTTATGATGTCTCGCCAGCAAGTTTGGTGTTTCCCTTTTGGAAAATAAAAAATAATACTTCCCTCGTCATACAGAAGACTCCGTAATGCAGTGACGGAACTGGGCGGTGCCGAGAGTGGCTGTAGCCTCCCCCCTCCCCACCAATCTATAAAAACGTCAATGGGCCAGCCTAATTCATCTCATTTTTTTTAGCCACCTCAATAACTAAAATAGCCCATTCCCCAAACCTTTAATCAAGTGTTTTTGCTTTTTTTTTATGATTTGAAAGGTTATATGAAAGTTGGACCGAAGTCCACTACCTACGCCCAGGTAGCTAGTCAAAAAAAATAAAGAAAAATTTCCTCACTTCGATGCAGATGAGTTTCGAACTCAGGTCGCTGGTATTACCATCCAACAACTTTAATCAAGTGTCAAAACTAGTCTGTTCGTGTTTTCTTTCTTCTTTCTTTCTTCGTGAATCAGAGCAATTTGTGTATTCAAATTTGTCTAATGGCAAAAAACGTTAAAAATTTCGGACGGCCTTCGGCCGGCAATTTTTTACATTGATGCAATCACATTGTAATTTTTTTTTAGCCCCCTCCCCCGAACATAAATTCCTGGTTTCGTCGCTGCCCTAATGATCCTCTAACTAAATCCTCTAATTAAAAGAAAAATTGTTCACCATCTAACCATGGCAGAGGAGGTCATATTGATTTTTCGACCGGAAAAAAGCACCATGCACTTCTATTCTATGTATAACAAACAAAAGATAGTCAAATTGATTGAGTTAATCCGTTACTTTCTTTTGTATTAATTAGATGATGTTCTCCTTTATTAATTTTTTTGTAATTAGTAGTCATCATCAACTGAAAGAAGCTTACAAAAATTGGATAGAAGTCTAGCAACAAGCTGAGCTCATGATATTTCCTATACGACATTTGCACCCAAAGAGAATCCTAATCTGTTAGTTTGTTTCCTTTATTCCAACTATTAATTGATAGTGCACGGGTGTACGTTAGTCATGACAAATGTGACCCCATAACAATAGCTTAAATTTGACCTAACACATTAGGCAACAAATGGTTTTTTGTGTCGATCGTATGTATATATATATATATATATAACGACCTACATCCGTTGATGGAAATTCCTTTAGACTTTCGAAAGATGTGAGATACTAAGGCTTAGTCTTACGCGTTTTAGATTGGAAATCCAAATAAGTTAGAATAACCCCACAAACCTCATGGTGATTACAGAATAGAATTCGAGACGCTTAACCAAACGACGAAAAGTAAAATTCCAACGTTGATTGAAACGGTAAAGATTCAGAACTGTTGGACCAGATGAAATAGGTTAGATTCTCAGGAATATTCTTGCTTGCGCTTTTTTCTAGAAATCACCATTGACGGCGGCAACAACAAATTAAACTTTTTCCTCTTCAATTGCAAGTGTACCACTTCGTACATTAGCCAAAATCATCCATATTAAACTTCAAAAAGATAATTTTCGGCAAAAAGATAGATAAAAAGATAATCTGTCTTTCAGATGGTTTGATTAAGTGGATTTTATGTTCTCTCACCTTTGATAAACACATTCTGAATAGAAATCATCAATGATATTCCCTCTGTTTCAAAAAGATAGAAACATTTTTTCATCGATGACTGAACTTGACCTTTGCTCCTTTATCTCGATCCTAACCCCACAGTATAAAATTCCTTCACTCAATCCAAATCCATTCTATTGAACTCTTAACAAATTAGCAAACAACTAAATCATGTGTTAGTAGCTTAAAATGGCAAGTGGCTTAGTGTTTACTCATAATGTTGTTGTTATTCTCATCAACCATCACGTGTCTGTGACAACAATAGCTATCCTTTTGTTGCACCCAAACAATAGCTCATCCGACATTGAAAAATCCGTCAAGCAACATCCTCTTTCTATCTAGCTAGCCTACTTCGTTTGAATGGGGCTTTACAAATCCCAATGGCATGGAATTAGCCGATAATTCACAGGAATGAGAATGAATGTTGAGTTTAATTAACGTTGCTTAATTTTTCATTAAAAAAAATCATCACTAACGTTGCTTAACTTATTTTACGTTAACTTTCTCCTTTAGACTTTTGCTTGTTACTTATATAGAGACAAGAGAGAACCATATAAACCCAAAAAAAGGTACTCAATTCATGCATGGCCGTGTGCATGGAGCACCGCAATAAGATGTATAAACGTAGGAGTAAACTTTACGTACCGTGCCGTCAAATTTGGAGAAGACAGAGACCCCTTAATTTCGAGGAAAAGGATCATGAAAGTTGCCGTAAAACAAAGTGATGAAATGCAGAAATGGCTAGGATCAGCAGAAGAAGGTTGACAGGATCGATGGGGCTTCAGGCTTGAGTGCTCTTCAGTCTCATTTTTACTTAAAACAAGATCTTACTCCAACATGATGGTGACAGTCGGCTTCTATGTTGATACACGAAGGAACATTTTATTATTCAGAATGTTAGAATAATGTAATGTTTCTAGTTACTGTAGAGGTTGAACGACTCTGTTGCACATGATGTAAGTAGTATGTGTAGTAGAAAGCTCCACATGTGGCTGTATGTAGTCCACAAGTCTCTAGTGTTGAGTCAACATAAATAGAAAGAGACTAAATCAGAAATAAAAAAACTTGAAAAAGAAAAATATCAAGAAAAAACAGTGAGAAGAGAATACGTTTCTCCCACTGATTCAAACAACAAATTTCTAAATCTTCACATCCAAAAAAACTAACACAGAAGGGAAAAGTCGTAGAATGTCCCAAAATCGCATACAACAGTTGAGTTTTTCTCCGGATTTGAAAACTTCATCGAATTGTCCCAAAATGTTAGATTACTTGGATAACACAAGGTGCAAGTTCGCACGCGTTAAAAATTGATATTTTTGTCCATGATTTGTGCCACTCGAAATTTGATTTTCTAGATTTTTTCACACCAAAAATGGATGACAAGTGGACCAATCAATAACCGGCACGTGGACAAAAGGATGAGGTGGATAAGTGATGCACCAATGACATATCATTTTTCCATGACACATGGACAAAATGATGAGGCGGATAGGTGATGTGGCAATGATATGATGACGAGGATTTTATTTTCTCCTACCTTTTGACAAACACAATCTAAACAAAAATCATCAATGATACAACAAAAAAACATCCAACTTACATACTTGGTCCCATAACTCGTGTCAGATTTCCTCAGCTAGGGGTATTTCCGGTAATTATAAAATGGAGGCATGGAGGGTCTATTTATAGTGTAGGGGCCGACCCAGATTTGGCCGTAAACTCTGACTGAACTTGACCTTTGTTCCTTCCAACTCGATCCTAACGCCACAGTATAAAATTCCTTCACTCAATCCAAATCCCTTAACAAATCAGCAAACGACTAAATCACGTCTGAAAAACCGAACACAGCTAGAATTTGAAAAACCGAATACAGATAGAATTTGGCAATTTGCCATCATAAATATATCATCTTCCAGGGCTTCATGACTTAAAAAACCCTAAAAAGGAAGAAGGAATGTCTGTGGCAATGGGAAAGTGGTGTGGTATGCCACAGTTGAATACTCATAATCCAGAGTCTACAAGCAGCAACTGGCGTCAGGAGGAGGATCCTGGAGGAATCCGTCGTACACGAGAATTCATACGAAGCAACGTCGAACAAATTCTCTACTGCTTAACACGCACAAAATCTAACAACTGCAATCAATTGAAATTCCAAAACTGGAGCAAGCTTGTGGAAGGTGTGTTGTTTATGCAAGCAGCGACAAAAGCTCAGTATGCAGATGTTGCAACACTTAGGAGTCGGGTAATATTTGCTGTCAGAAGTATAATTAGCCAACGGAGTAGCACTAGATCAAGCAAATATCCTGCAATTGATTGGAATCGGCACCAAAAGCCTGTGCATAATAAGATTGTGGCACATAGTAACGAAACGTACCATGAAGCTACAAGGCAGCAGAATGCTGCTACTTCTGCAAAGCGGAAAACCACTTACGGAACTGGTGAATTAGTTGATGGAGATATCTCAGCGACACAAGAGTTTTCGTCGTTTAAAAAACGGAAGAACAGTTGTAACTCTGACCTTCATTTATCGCCAATTCATATAACTGATCACCAAGCATCAGGAAAGACGCGTACAGATACTTTCTCTGGGTATGAGATTCCGCGAGGATGGGGAGCAATTCCTCTACAAGATTGTTATCCCTATGGAATAAGTTTACCCAAGTACAAACAATGGAAGTCTTATGAACCTTCCACTACAGAAGTGGATATGAATAAACTTTATCATTCTGCTTTATCAAGGGAAGCTTCTTTGCCTGAAATGTTCATTCCAGATCACGTTGCAATTCTCAACCAGTGGCTTGCTAAGACTAAGCCAAAGGAGGCAGATGAGAGACGAGCAATGGGAGAGTGTAAGAATAACAACAATGCATGTCAGTTGTGTGGAGTAGAAAAAATCTTTTATGCGGTAGGTTG
>JAJJMA010151284.1:0-16947 GCA_023529015.1 Papaver nudicaule
GTTATATTCCAAACTTCCGTTCGTTGCCCACATCACATTTCCCACCTCTTGTGGTTGTAGTATTTGGTCTTGGTCTTCACCGATCTTGTGCATATTTGCATTACAATCTTCTGAAATATTCGGTATGTAAATTTCCTTTCCTTTCCGTTTAATTCAATCTGTTGTTTTGATTTCTTATTATCCATAAACAACAGATTGAATTACTTTTGTTAGGGTTTAACAGTGTCATCATCTTCTTCTTCCATGCTTGATTTGATGTTTTGTTGTATAGGTCATTTTTAGGGTTTCAATTAGGAATTAAAAGCATCACAAATACCCATCCGCTGATTTATATGGTGAATTGAGTTTCCAAAATAGGCATATACCCTGTTTGCAAAAATGACCCAAAGAATTATATTCTTGGAATGCAACAGACCTAAATTGTTAATCTTGTTCTTCTTTGTTAAACCATAACATTGTGTTCCATTGAATGGGTATGTAGACCTTATCGTAATTATGATATTTATGATAGATGAATCAGAGATTAAACAAGTTCTTCATGTTTTTGATTTAACCCCACTGATGATGAAAACAGAAATTTAAAGTGTGTGTCCTGTCTAGAAGAGTTTTTTTTTTTTGACACAGCTATAAATCTTGTTGCTCCTTCCTACGATTTTTTTTGTTAAAGAGGGCTTTCTCTGCTTTCCAGCGAGACCAAACTTGCTAAATTTCATCGCAGTGTTGAAACTGAATTTTTTCTGAAAAACGGGATTGCTGTCTTGTTTTGACAAACTTTGACATAGCTATGAGCCTTGTTATTTCTACCTATAGTTTTCATGCTAAAGATGGTATTTTCTATTTTCCAACGAGCCATAATTTGCTGAATTCCATCAGTTAAAGAACCACATATGAATTTTGGATTAAAGACGCTCCAACAGAAAACTTCATGGATATCCCATCTGAAATTTTATATTCTACCATGCTATGATATTCTTAATTCTTGTCATATACTTGCACTTTTGCTTGTTTTTTTTTTGTTGTTGTTGTGCGGTTGTACTTATTGACGTCCGGTGCTGATTAGATTTCTCCCCCGTCAGCATCAAACGTATTCATTTGGTATCGAAATGGCCAAGTATTCATTTGTTGAATTCATATGTATATCTGTGTGGTGGTGATGGGTCATATGTGAAAATGTTGTTGATTGATGCTACATGGAGCTTTGTAGTTTGTTTGCTTGTTGTATTTGTATTCATATGTTACAAAATTGATTCCACATTGTAATTATGTAGAGTCCATATGATTTTCCTTCTGAGTATTGTCTTCTTATGATTATTTGTATGCATTTCAGGTTCTGTTGTTGTCGTAGGAGAAGAAGAATTGCGCTTTATTGTATAACTGGACCCTTGCTGAAATACAAGTAAGAGTTTCTCATCTTTATTGTGTATGTGGTCTTATCTTACTTATTGTTGACTGAATTCTTGGTTCGCTAGTAGTTATTATATTTGTTTTGTACTTCATTAACAACGAGTATCAGAAATGGTTATAACGTTCATGCTTTCGGGGAATGTGGGAAGCATTCCAGTGTCCTTCATTAGCACTGGAATGTTAATCTTGTGCATTCTTTTATCCATTACCCCTGTTAATGGTCAAAATATCCTTAGCACCAAGATCTTTGTGCCTACGATGGCCACATACAAAATCAGGGGTTTTCACAGTTATGAGGTTGCATTTTTTTATTTGTCAGTCATGTTTAGCTACTAAACTGTGTGTATTCATGTTTCTTTTGTTTTCAGTTGTAATTTCCTGTCAGAGATCGCTCAACGAATGATACTCTTCAGTGATTTAGGTAGTATATATATGAAGGATTTAGGGTTGTTGTTGAGGTTTAAAACATATGCTTAATATCTTGCTGGTGCCTGAACCCTTGTAGCGCTATCCATAATGCCTTTGTCTAGTTCCATGTTAGGATTCAATTCAAAAGGCAATTAGTTCTTAGTAGGCTAGAATATAGCCAGCTAGAGTGATTAAACCATTCATGTTTGTTTCTAGCCCAAATGCTGAAGTGTAGGATTGATTTTTTTGCATCAGTTGAGCAAGAACCTTCTCTAAGCTTTATTCTATATGAGCCCACTCTTCTCTCCAGGATTAATCGAGAGAGCTTTAAGTCTGCAGCTCTCTACACATATGGTCATTGTTTCTCCCTTCTCTTTTGTTTAGTGCTTGCTTAGCACATATCGTGTCTACTGGTGCTTGTTTCACCTGAAGTTTATGGTTGCAGGATTTCCTTCTATTCCTAGGTTATCTGACTGCTGTAGTGTGAGTTTAGATTCTTCAAAAGGTAGTTTGAGGCACTCCTTTGTTTTAGATAAACTGAGATGTATGTACAGTAGATAATTGGGGTATGCCTTTGTCACCCTAGATAAATGCAAGATTGTGGTTCTATAGATATATTGCCCATTCCTTGGTTTCTTTTAACTGTGTTATTCTATGGCAGGATGAATCCGTTCTTTGATAATTTGTATGCGTAGTTACAGCATGTACCTTGCTCTAAAGTATCTTCTTTTACTGAACTCGGACCCAACTTTTGAACAATAAATCCAATAGTACAAAAGGTAGAAGAAAAAGTGTTCGCTCATCATTGTTCGATGTGAAGAATAGGATCCTCAAATAGTAGAAGGTTTGAAACCATAGCTTGCTGGTTAAGAGTATAGTCTTCTTACACTGGAAAAACAAGTCAGTTTGGTGTTTGTTAGAGTATTAGGATGTTGGTCGTACTACTGTTGTTTAGTATGCTTTTCTTTGTTTGAACTTGTTTGGTCAGTTTACTGTTAGGTAACATCATTTCAGATTTGAAATTTGCAAAAAAATGTTTTCAAGTTACTAAAAATGGAATGAAAAATGTAAAATTGTTTATATGTTGGAATTTTTGAATTGTAGGGGTATGCAAGGTATTTTGTATATTTGGATTACCCTGTAATCCAATTACTTGAACCAAACAGTCAAAGTTGGATTCAGAATTGGATTACCCCATAATCTTATTCCTAGGAATTCAATTACTTAAACCGAACAAGGTGTTAATGTTATTCAATGAATTTTACATGTTTAGAGTAGTAATTTACTGCTTACAATTGTTTCAGTTTAGGTTGTTTCTGTAGTAGATCTGGAATTGAATTAGGGTTTTGATTGGTTTTCATTTCCTGCGAATTAGGGGAAATTATTTTGATGTCGCAGTGCGACATCAAAATTGATGTAGCAGCTCCACACCCCTTGGATGGAGGGAGTGTGGCTTTTATAACCTTTGGATGAAGAAGTGTTTAAATGATTTTTTTTAATAACACATCACCCCTTCATCCAAAGGTTATAAACCCCCCACCCTCCCAATCCAAGGGGTGTGGTGCTGCTACATCAAAAATGATGTAGCAGCGCGACATCAAAATCGCGTCCGCGAATTAGGGTTTCATCTTGTGAGAAATACTCTTGTCAGTATTGAATTTCTGATAATTTGTGGTCTTTCTTTTTGTAGGATATATTGAGGTTTCTTGATTTTATTTCCTCTGCGAGACTAAGTATATCTGAGTGATAAAGAATTGATTATGGCAACACGGCGCAATGTGCATTATACTCCTCTACCTGTAGTCGACGATGATGATTATAATGGCAGTGCAGATGATCCACGGTTTGCATATACTCCAAAATCATTTGACAAGATCCCATGGAAATCCATTTTACTGGCGCTTTTCCTTCTCTTGCTTGGATCGATGCTTCTCTTTTTGTCTTTCTTTATCTTTTCTGGTCACATGGGAGGTGAAAAATCTCAGGCTTCTGGTCTCTTCACACTTGGTATCCTCGCCTTTCTTCCTGGTACGAAAATTACACTTTCTCATAAAACTAAATATTTGCACTGTATCACAACTCTTCAAACTATAACAATTGGAGAAGTGTCGAGTGAACTGCATTTTATTTATTATCTTTTTTGCACTCTTCGTTTTTGGGGCTGGGAAACAGTAGAAACCATGATTTAAACCTGTTATTTTGTTTTCATTTTCGCGTATATTGCTTGTCTAGGACTCTAGGTTTTGATTCTACACTTTGAAGTTGATTAAGAATGCAAAAGAACATAAATATTACATTCGTGTATTAGATAAAAAAGAGATTGCTGTGCTGTCTGAGTGTAATTTGTGAACTATCACTAGTTTCAATTGCCAGTTTCCAGACCTGTCTTTATGTCAGTATTTGACATGATGCACAAACACTGCAGATGTATAGTCTTAAGATGTATAGCTTTATGTTCGACGTGGACATAGTAAATATTTCCTTCAATTTTGATTTAGGGAACTTTAGCGCCTTGATTAACTTGTCAAATGTACTTCTATCTTTTCAAAACTTGAATTATATTTTCAACATCAGAATAAGTAAAAAGGTTGAAACAGTAGCTGCCCATCCAATATATGTGGATGTTCATTTTATTGGACATACATATTGCCAGTGTTGTCATTACGAAGCTCTTTAGGTTATTTCGTGGTTTTTCTATAGTCAAAAAGCAAGATAATGACTTCGATATGATGTGATTTTTTTTAAAATTCGAATGGGACATACAAGCATGCCTTTGATTAGATCCTTACTGATCTAGTAGTGCCTTCGTAATTTTAAGTTATATGGTCTTATTGACTTGTCTAATATATTGCCCATAAGTAATTCATAACAAAGAATTTCATAGGATGGCTGGCTGTTTTTGGGTTTCTAGGGAAGGTAGACTTTGGTACATAACACTAGTTAAATGCTAGTACACCCAAACTAGGTTGGTATGCACTCTATCTAATACAATCTTCAGAAGTGATAGAAGGTCCTTAAGGATACGACTTGAGAGAACGATTTGATTAGCGACTATGAGATTGTTATCCATCTAAAGCATAATAAGCAATTCTTGCATCTCCATCACAATCTACCACAGTTGAGTTTGGAATCTGAAAACAAGTTTATTACATGTTCTTGAGTTCCAATATGAATTTATTGATTTCATCCCATGTTAAGTAACATTTTTCTTATGGATTTAACTTAGAAGAGCTATATGTGCCATGAGATTATAGTTCATTTGTATAGTGTAGCTTAAAGCGAGTGAATGCAGCATACTTTCCGAAAATTGTGAAAGCCCTATTACCCATGCATTAGAATAAAGACTGGTATTTGACAACTTTCCGCTGTAACTAGCAAGAATATACAACGGCTGGTCGAGGTTTGCCGAATCACCCCTATCTTTACACCATTATTTATAGATCACACATATCTTTTTATTAGTTTTTCTGTTCATATCTTATGAGATGAGGTTGATGCATCCTGCATCTTAGTAAGAGTTTCCATGCTACCACTTCTCTATCTTATAGGTACAGAACTTTATTTGAACGATTCCAACAAGTTGCCATCTTTCACAACCTAGACAAACATTACTGAACTAAATCTTGGGTGTATAATTTTTTTGTGTTCGTAAACCAATGGGCTACAACTGGAGAAAATTTAGATTGTAAAATTCTGTTTTTGATTCACACAAGTCTCAATATGTAAAAATTGATCTCATGGAAGCAAATTTGATGAGCTTAATGATTTCGAATGATCGTATTTGCAGGGTTTTATGAGACCAGGATAGCTTACTACTCATGGAGGGGTGCACAAGGGTATCGATTCGCATCTATCCCTGGTTATTGAGGTTGTTGTTGGGAGGTCTCTTCTTCAGGATTGGTTATGTCCTGAATTATACGCTAGCGTAGTGGCATGTAACTATTAGATTGCAGTTCTCTTCCGGAGGTACTAGTGATGTCATATTAAATTTCATGATCAACACTTGAATATTTCTTTTTTCCATTGATTATGATCCATGCCTCTGTATCCCTCCATATATGTACGAGTGCGTACTGAACGTCTTTGGTATGTGTATATCTGAAGGTTATACCAAATGATTTCTATAGTAAAACTGTACATGAATCTTGAGCTCTTTGAAGTGTTTTCGCCAGCCAATTCATTTTTGGGCTCGGGTATCAGTCACTTTAATTTCATCTTTATCTGGAGCATATTAATTCTGCAATGAAAATACAAAAGAAAAAAAATTAAGTTGTCAGTCATATATGCTTTTAGTATTATTGGATTAACTTCGATTTACAAGGGAAACTGCATCCTTTAGATTGTAAACCATACCTGTGTGTATGTCTAAATGGAAAGCTGTTACCCAATGATTTGATTGATATCTGCGCATCAACTGATTGATAGTTCAATTGGCCTTTTTAAGGTTGAGGTTGAAAGAGGATTACCTGGGCTGGAATACTATCATCAAACTGGATATAGATAGGGTTGAGGTTTACAGGTTTCCCACTGATTTCTTCTTCAATATTCCTTGGATCCTTGTTTGATTCGTGTTTATCCTCTGAAAATTACATTCTATCCATCTTGTTCCATTTTGATTCTCGAAAAGCAATTTCTCTTGCGAACTAA
Source organism: Papaver nudicaule (assembly GCA_023529015.1). Taxonomy (NCBI): domain Eukaryota; kingdom Viridiplantae; phylum Streptophyta; class Magnoliopsida; order Ranunculales; family Papaveraceae; genus Papaver; species Papaver nudicaule. Next base: position 6,460 of record JAJJMA010151284.1, read on the forward strand.
TCAAAATTACTTCCTTACATTTTCACTTCGTAAGACATTTAAAAAGGAGGAAGGATCCCAACACACTCTTCGTATTACACTGTCTCACACTTTCAAGGCTATTTTTTTTTTATAAATCTCAAAAAGGTATCGAATTCAAGGCTAACATTTAAGGCGTATCTTCTTCTTACGGGGCTCTATTTTCATACAAAAATGAGTGCATTTCGAAATACGAACTATCTACCAGTTTTAGTTGAAGATAAGTTGATTTTCAAAGTAATAAACGATGATGCTATACATTTTCGAATGTGCTCATTTTTTATAGGAGTGTATAGCTTTGTAGTAAAAACATATTCCCAAAATACTAACTTCGAATCCGATGTCGTTTTGGATTTATGAAAAAAATGACACCCAAAATGTGAAATAGTGCAAGATAAAGAGTGTGAAGGAATCTTTCTTCTTTAAAAAGATGACGAAGGGAGAAAAAGTATTTAAATATTTACTCTTCTGTAGTCTGATTTTCACACACAAGGAAAATATTATGGACTAGAAGGTGTCACAAGGGTAAATTTTGAAATTCAAAGCACCTTGTACAACAACACTATATCCACCAATGTAGCCTTAGCTTACTTCTCACCAGCCAATTCCTTTTAATTCCTTGACTGAACTCTATTTATCCTATACTAAATAGAGGTTTTGCTCACAATCAATTAGACAAACTCCTGTCAAGCACACATACAACAGCTATGCATACGCTTAAGCCAAATCAGAGACAATATGCAACACACTCAGAATTTATGCCAAGGCCGAAGCCCTTTTTTTTCTTTTTTTTCTGCACACTTGAGCTTACACAAACTCTCCTGGTACTGGTTCCCCGCGCCATTACCAAGTCAGGCATATTTATAGCCTTACAAAAGCTATTTACAAATAACTGCCAAGCAGTTATGCATCTACTTTACACTGGGCAGTTGGCCTAACCGTCCAATCTGATCCCTTACCTTTCCTAAGCCTTAGGGGCAGTTCCTATGCTATATGAAAGCTATAAAGTAGGCATCCAAACCATGTAACCGTCAACCAACTGTTATGCCATGTGCTGGACGCGTGTCATGGCTTTGCTGGGCCAATGATGCAAGCTCCGCCAAGCTGCATCCCTTTTGGCCAGTCATCCCCGTGATGACTTGAGTGTGCATATGCAAGTCCCCTAACTCGCATACCTGAGTGCGCCATGCACTCTGGCCTATGCCAATGTCGCATATTAACTATGCCATTTGGTTGGAGGCTAACAAACCACCCCCCACCAACTGTATTCGACGTCCTTGTCGAATCCTTTGTCTTAAGGTAATCCCGAATTTGCTTTTTTAAATTGCCACAAGGTAGTATCTTTCTCCCAAGAAGCTTCAGACTCAGGTAAGCCATGCCACTTAACTAAGTAATAGGTCCTCATATTCTTCTTGCTTTGCCCCTTCACTTGATCATCAAGTATCGCCTCTAATTGCTTATCAAATTGCGACCTTCCAACTGGTGGTGCTCTCCTCGATTGCTGTCTCGAGGCATCCAGCAGGTTAGGATGGTACTTCTTCAAGTAACTAACTCTTTTCATGACTTCAAAAGGTCCATCATACCTTGGAATCAAGCCTCTATGCGATGTCTTGCTAGAGATTTTCTTCCAAATCTGGGGCGTTAGCTTCAGCAAAACTTGGTCACCCACCTCAAATTCCACATCTCTCCGATGCAAATCAGCATACTTCTTCATCCTTCTCTGCGCCTTGGATAAACTGTCACGCGCTTGCTCAGTCATCACAGTTTTCAACCTTGCAAGGTGGTAGGCTGCTGGACAAGCACCTTGCTTGTTAGCATTAGGCACTTCATGAGGTGTTAAAGGTTGCTGACCCGTTGTTAACTCGTAAGTTGAGAGTTTGGGGTGACTCGTACTTTAGTTGGACGAAACCACGAATTTGTAGAAAACTTACCACATTAGCCTCGTCATAATTAGAATGTTCTTGCCTGCATCTTATAACATAGCCATGAAAAGTTCTCATGTCTCTCTTGATCGTATGTCTTCTATTCATCAACACAGTTATCTGACGACCATTAGGATTTCCACCGTTCAATTCTTCAAACTTTGGTTAAACCGCAGCCCATAAATCTTGGTTCTTGATTGCATAATAAGCTTGTATGATATTCTTATCTTCATTGGAAGAGAAGTTACGTCTCCGAATATTTTCCATATTTATGTTTAAATAACAATGAGTTATTTTGAAAGGAGAAGTGGGGTGACATTATATAGCGAGTTTAAACTATTTGTGACCATAGAAAATATATTTGAGTATGAGATAATCTTACTTGTCAACTTGTGACCATAGAAAAGTGATTCAGTCGAAACACCTTATCTTTTTGTTCTGACAGGGTGTAATCACTTCAACCCCGACAGGTAAAAGATGTATTGTCTCTTCACCCATTGTATGCTCGCTTTAATCAGTTGTGTGTAACCGAATAACCAAATATATAAGGTGCTCCCTATGTCATTCAATTGAACGGTGATATTTAAAAAAAAAAAAAAAAATCCTTCGTCTCAAGGTTGTATAGGGTATACAGAAAAAATCTGAATGGGTAAATGTTATTCAAAAGGCCGGAATCGGGAGTGTAAGCGGAGTATAACAACAAACGTATCACAATGGTAGCCGGTGTAACCAGGGTGTAAATTAAAAAAGGTCAAACTGAAAGCGATGGAAAGTATCTCGCTATCCAGAAGCGAGATACTTTATCTCGCTAAAGTGAAAGCGAGGAACTTTCCATCGCTTTCTGAGCGATACAAAATGTATCGCTTTCCTCCAAGTTCCGGGAGGGCAACTGGGGATTTACGGACGCTGTGAGGGAAGAGGAGAGAGAGAAGGGAATAGACGACAGTTTTCAGTCACATCATTCCCTCCTTTCTCTCCATTGAAAACAACCTAATGCTGCAGTGCAGCTCAATGCAGTAGAGAGAGAGTGAGTGCGTTTTTTTTTAAAAAAAAAGAAAGAAAAGAAGATGATGATGATGATGATGATGATGATCATCATCATCATCATGGCATTGGCATTGGTTTTTCTTTTTGTCTCAGTCCTTATATTTGATGGCAAACTTTTTAAACCCAAAAAGTGAGACAATTGGTATAAATGTGAGTTTACTTTGGCTTTATCGAAGTTAAAGAACTCAACCGGCTTAAGCCCTTTTCCATGGGAAAGGGCCAATCACTTGGTTAGCCGGGCCAAAACTTGGTTTGCCACTATGGTAGAGAAAAAGATATTGTCGGTTGATAGAGTTAACACCTGTCGAAATAGATAATCACAACGTCGATATTAACAATTTCAATGTCGAGAGTGATTCTCTTGGTCGACATTGTAATATCGACACCGACATTATCTCTATCACATATAAATAGACTCATTCTCTTTCAAAATTCATTCTCATTCCACTCTTCTTCTTCTCATCTACTCTTCTTATTCTTAACCAAAAAAAAGAAAAAATTTTCTTTATATTCGTGTTTTTGTTAGCATGGCATCTAAGAGAAAAAGAAATAAAAATGGAAAAGGAACATCTGCACACCCTCTTAGTGACTGCAACCGGAATTTAGATCCTGCAGCGCAGTTTGTCAATCCCAAACAAACAGCAGGCCAAGCTGCACCGGGTCAATCGGAGGAGCACATATTCAGTAACCAACATCGAATAAATGCAATTGTGTTAAGGGAGGGGATCTTCTGAGTTGAAGAAAATTTACGATGATCTTCTCCATAAGTGGAAGTGAGGGTCCAACGCTATCCGTGGAAACATTTCTATACGGTCGATGCAAAAACCGCATACAACAAATTCCTCAAGTAATACTAGAACGTTTTTATATATCCACGAATACATTTTATTTCAAAGATTTTGAAGCGGGTAAGTTATGTTTATTTTGTTTGTTTTTCATATAATTTCTTACACATTTTTTATTAAATAGGAAGCCTTGAAAATAGGAAAACTTAAAAATTAAAGAGAAATTATTAAGAAGTTATTTAGATGTTAATTAAGCGAAATTATTATGTATATATAGAGGAATTACACCGCTCGATTTTTACATGACGATGGGAATGAAATTCGAAGAAAATTTGCTGCCTTACAACCAAACGAGATGGCTAGCTGGAGGGAATTCTACCCATGTTTTTGGCATACACACACGTGAAGGAAGGGGCCGGTGGATTAGGGATGAGCAAGTTAAAACAGTTTTTAGAGTACTATCATCAGAATATTACTCCAGACCTATCTGATTGCGATGAGCTTGAAAGAGTGTTCGTTTTATGAGTTATTGGCCAAGTATTTTTTTTCCCAGTCGGTTCTCTGTGCAGCCTTACCGAGGTGTTATAATTATAGTATAGTTGCTTATGGTAAAACAAAGAAAGAAAAATCACAGAAAAGAGGGGTCCATGATACATGTGTATTTTAAGATTTTGGTAACAGCTTGACCATCCAGAAATGGATATGATTTCTCTAAAAAGTAGATAATGTGCTAAGATTTTGCCTTTTTTGTCACCGAGCATAAGCTCACCGGTCATCCTGTCACACATTGGACAATCAAAGTCAGACACTACAACATTGCGATTTTTTATTTTTTCCCTCGAAAGTGCTTGGGAGACCTGCATCCCTACGCGATTTATCTACACCCCTATGTGACGCTGTTCAATTGGTTCATTTTTTCTCACCCAACCCCACATGGAATTTGTAGGGGCTTGTTGGGATAAAAATAGTGTAGACCGCAAATGCACGACTATCGATGAGACAGTATGCAAGCACGTGATCGTTCCGCAGGGATTAAAATATTGTTATTATCAATTCCTAACAAATTAAATACTCAAAGGATGATTCTTGATTCAATAATTAAAATTAACAAAACAAATAAATAAAAGAAACTAGGGTTTTCAAATTCCACTGATTTAAATCATGCAAAATAGCATTCACCTTCTAATATTCATATTATAACTCCAGACAATATTGAAATTGAAATCAATCTTATGTCTCGGAAAATATTCACGGCTAAAATATAATTGTAAACCAAAAAGATTTAATTTCCTTCGCTTATAAAATATCAATAGTCGAGGCTACCCAAAACGGTTTAAAGAATAAAGCATTTTTAGAAGAGAAATTAATAAATCAATTAAACCAAAATGAATGTTTATTAAAGGTTACCGAATAGTTTACATGATCAAACGGCTTCCTCCTTATTCCTCGTAGGAAGGTTTAACTCTCCATTACAATTATTGAAAAACCAAAAGAAAGAAAAGAAAATAATGCTCAGCTCTTGGCCGTGAAAATAGACTCACCAAAATGAACTCCCCGACATTATAATTTATAAACTTCAACCTTTCCCCTTCTGTGCATATCAAGAAACGAAGGTGTTAGAGTACCAACCCCAACTGGTCTCAAGTCCATGGATATAACTCAACCTAATAAACCTGTTTGTTAGTTGAGGGGATCCAAAGGACTTATGAACTATATATCAAGACCCCCATAAGCCATGTGGGACTAAGGTCCTAACATCCCACCACGCTTCCAAACTAACGTCCACGTTGGACTAGACACTATGCCCATACATAGTACCACCCTATCGACACTGACCCGATGGCTCACCCAGCTATCAATATTCAATGGCTAGATACTACGACCATATATAACACTACCCACCTTAATCTGGCCTATATAAGTTGCCTCTTCTGTGGAGCGGGCTTGGGTCATGGTGACTGGCTCTGATACCAAATTTTAGAGTACCAACCCCAACTGGTCACAAGCCCATGGATTGAACTCAACATAATAAATCGGACTGTTAGTTGAGGGGATCCAAGGGACTTATGAACTATATATCATGACCCCCATAAGCCATATGGGACTAAGGTCCTGGTTAAAAAGAAAGACGGAACATGGTGAATGTGCATCGATTACCGTTCCCTCAATCAAGTAACAATCAAAGATAAGTTTCCTATACCTGTTATTGATGAACTTCTTGACGAGTTGCATGGTGCTAGCTATTTTTCCAAGTTAGATTTGCGTTCGGGTTATCACCAGATTCGCATGCATGATGAGGATATATATATTTATATAACTGCATTTCGCACTCATGACGACCACTATGAATTTTTAGTGATGCCATTCGGCTTAACTAATGCACCTTCCAGTTTCCAACACCTGATGAATGAAATCTTCCGACCCCATCCAGCAGAAACGATTAAGCAAGAAGTTAAACAAGATAAAACTAAGAACAAATAAACTTGATTTCAATATCTCTAATCCGTATCTGACAATCCCTTTATATAGACTCAAAAGCAAACTAATCCTAGTGCAACTTGTAAACCTATCCCTACTGCAATTAAACTCCTGAATCGTAAAACCCAAATCCTAATTAAACCAAAAGACCCACCAGAAAACAATCCTAACTAAACTGAAAGAGTGGAACAGAAAGGACTACTGGACACTCTTCATAAACTGTAGCTTTGTAACGCCAAGTCAAGCCTTGCCAGAACTGGGTTCTATCATTATGATAAGAATCAGGTTCTTACCACGACCAGCAGAAACGATTAAGCAGGAAGTTAAAAGAGATAGAACTAAGAAAAAATAAACTTGATTTCAATATCTCCAATCCGTATCTGACAATCCCTCTATATATACTCAAAAGCAAACTAATCCTAGTGCAACTTGTAAACCTACCCCTAATGCAATTAAACTCCTGAATCGTAAAAACCAAATCCTAATTAAACCAAAAGACCCACCAAAAAACAATCCTAACTAAACTGAAAGACTGGAACAAAAAGGACTAGTGGACACTCTTCATAAATTGTAGCTTTGTAACGCCAATTCAAGCCTTGCCAGAACTGGGTTCTATCATTCCATCCCCATCGAAATTGCCTTGTCCTCATGTCATACCATGGAAACAACCATGTCACTTTCTTCTTCGCTCATTGACTTCGGTAATTCACTTTGTACCTTCGCATTAGGGGATAAAGCTTGTTTGAGATAAGAAACATGAAATACCGGGTGTATTCTGGACTCACTTGGAAAATCTAGCTCATAAGCAACCTTGCCAATCCTCTGAAGTACCTTAAAGGGGCCATAAAACTTTGGTGCAAGTTTCTGATTAGCCCTGCGAGCTGTAATTTGTTGCCTGTAAGGTTGCAACTTTAAAAACACATGTCTCCAACCTGAAATTCTCGTTCTGTACGCTTTGCATCAACTCTTTTCTATTCTGGGCTACAGTTAGGTTCTCCTTAAGCAGCGACGGAACTTGATCTTTCATTGCTTTCTCAACCGACGTACTTCTTGCTTCTCCAGGGACGTAGTTGTGCATGACTAGAGGTGGTATGCCATATAATGCCTCAAAAGGAGTCATCCGGGCAGATGTGTGGTAAGTCGTGTTATACCAATATTCTGCCCAATGAAGCCAAGATGACCAATTTCCAAGCCTATCTCCAGCAAAACAACGCAAATAAGACTTTAGACTATGATTTACAACTTCCGTTTGGCCATCCGTTTGAGGGTGGTAAGAAGAGCTCATCCTCAGCTCAGTTCCTTGTAGTCGAAATAGCTTCTGCCATAATCTACTTGTAAAGATGACATCCCCTGTCAGACATAATTGATTGTGGAAACCCGTGAAACTTCACTACGGATTCTAAAAACAGCCTCGCCACTGATGTTGTTGTATATGGATGTTTTAATGCCATGAAATGTGCATATTTTGGTAATCTATCCACCACTACGAAAATAACAGTCTTTCCATGTGAATTCGGTAGTCCGTCGATGTAGTCCATGGATATGTCTACCCAAATTGTTTCAGGCATAGGTAGCGGTTGCATTAATCCAGCAGGCGACAACGTCTCATATTTATTCTTTTGGCATATATCACAATGTGTTATGTAATTTTTAACATCTTGTCTCATTCCTTGCCAGTAGAACAATTTTGAGAGCCTCTTTACTGTTTTCAAGTATCCAGAATGCCCAGTTGCCGGTGACGAATGAAACTCTTGCAACACCAACTCCTTCCAATGAGAGTTTGGATTTAATACCCACTGCTGGTGATACTTAAGCAACCCATCTTCTACTGACTAATTCTTTGCATTGAAGTTAGATTGATGTATTCTAGCCATTTGTTCTTGCAACCACAAATCAGTTCTTAATTCCTTCTTCAAATCATCCATCCAGGAAAAACTCACATATGTAATAACACAATTTTCTGAAACTTCCCCCATTCTTGATAGAGCATCAGCCACACTATTTTGCACACCCTTTTTATACTTAATTTCATAATCGTAGCCAAGTACTTTCGCTAACCACTTCTGTTGGGAAGGGGTAGTACCTTTAGCTTCCAAGAAATATTTCAGACTTTGCTGATCAGTGTAGATAGTAAAACGCTTACCTAGTATATATGGCCTCCGTTTAGATACCGCATGTACCACCACAAACAACTCTTTTGATATGTTGATAAGATAAGATGGTGAGGCCCAAGCACCTTGGTGGTATATGCTATTGGTTTTTGATTTTGCATCAATACTGCCCCTATGCCATGTTCGCTTGCATCCGTTTCTATAACAAAACTGTGATTGAAATCTGGAAGAGCTAAAACAGGTGTTGTCGTCATCGCCTTTTTAAGGGATTCAAACGAGTTTTCTGCTTCCTCATACCATGTAAACTTGTCCTTCTTTAATAACTGAGTTAAAGGATACGAAATTGAACCATAATTCTTTACGAATTTTCGGTAGTAACCTGTTAATCCCAAAAATCCACGAAGACCTTTCACTGTCTTTGGTCTTGGCCAATTTAACATACTCTCAATTTTAGAAGGATCAGCTGCGACCCCCCTGGCTGTGATAATATGCCCAAGATACTCAGTATTTTCTCTACCAAATGAACATTTACTAGCTTTACCACAAGTTGATTTTCCAACTAAACTTGAAAAGTAGTATGGAGATGTCTCAAATGATCCTCCCAGGTACGACTGTATACAAAAATATCATCGAAAAATACCAGAATAAACCTTCTCAAATGGGTTCGGAAGATTTCATTCATCAGGTGTTGAAAACTGGAAGGTACATTAGTTAAGCTGAATGGAATCACTAGAAATTCATAATGGCCGTCGTGAGTGCGAAATGCAGTTTTATATATATCCTCATCATGCATGCGAATCTGGTGATACCCTGAACGCAAATCTAACTTGGAAAAATAGCTAGCACCATGCAACTCATCAAGAAGTTCATCAATAACAGGTATAGGAAACTTATCTTTGATTGTTACTTGATTAAGGGAACTGTAATGATACACATTCACCATGTTCCGTCTTTCTTTTTAAGATGACTGGGGATGAGAATAGACTTGTGCTTGGCCTAATTAAACCCGTATCCTAAAGCTCCCGAACTAATCTCTCGATTTCATTCTTCTGACGGTGAGCATAGCGATATGGTCGTACATTCACCGGTGTGGTTCCTGGTAGTAATGGAATCTTATGGTCATGGAGTCGAACCGGTGGTAACTTGGTAGTTGTTGCAAAAACAGAACTGCATTCATGAATCAGTTGTTCAATCTCCTTAGGAATAGATGGCGACGCCAACTTTGCTTCTAGATTTTGGACGTGGCATATGACTCCTTGTCCTCCCTGTTTGAGTAGTTTTTCCATTGTGTGAATGGAAGCTAACTGGTTCACTTGTGATCCATTCCCCAACAACCGTATATTTCGGCCATCTACTTTAAATTCCATTGTCAGCTTCTTAAAGTCCCATCTAATTGGTCCTAAAGTTTGTAGCCAATGTGCTCCTAAAACCATATCACAACCACCTAGTGCTAGTACATGAAAGTTACTAACAAAAGGGGCCTTCTGAAAACGAAATTCCAAGTCTGTGCACTTCCCTAAGCATGGAATTCGACTTCCGTTTGCTAATCATGACTTCAAACCTTTCATCTTTAGTTACTTCAATGTTCAATTGCTTTGGTATAGCTAGATCAAGGAAATTGTGAGTACTACCCGAATCTACAAGAAGTGTAACCTTAGCCTTTCTAACTTCACCCACAATTCGCATGGTTTGTGGCGTTGATGTTCTCATCAAAGCATGCATAGAGATTTCAGCTGTGGAAGATTGTTTTAGGTGTAAAACAATAAAGAGAATCTGAGGGGTAAAGTCTGAAGTGTAATGATGTAATATGAAATTGTAATGGTATTCGAGAGGTCAAGATCGAACAAGACTCGCCTAAACCAAGAAATGGTCGTTCGAGTATTGGTTTAAGGGAGGGAAGCCGAGAAAGATGAGATCAGAGAATTGCTATGATTTCTGTGATGTTGTGATTAAAATTGCTAAAATAATGGATATTCAGTTCTCACTAGATATTGCATGCTGAATGAGAAGAGTTAATCAGTTATCAATGAGATAGATTGATTATACTTGCACTGAATTAATCTGTTGAACTTGTCTGTTATGTCTTTCCAAACTGGCCGAGTGACCTATTTATAGCAATATATTTCC
>JAJJMA010151295.1:0-11368 GCA_023529015.1 Papaver nudicaule
GGGTTGACTCCCACAAAGCGAAATTGAATGGGTTGACTCCCATTAAGCACCATCTTCATCTCTCTGCGAAAAGAACAAACAAAACAGCAAAATTAGATACAAACAATGGGTTGCCTCCCATGTAGCGCTTGTTTTAACGTCATCAGCCTGACGTAATGTCTCTATGATTCCTCCAGAGGGATATCATCAATGAGGTTGATCTCTTCCACAACTTCGGATGTGAACGACTCATAATATGGTTTCAATCGATGTCCATTCACCTTCATCTCCTGTCCCGTTTCCACACTACGAATACTCACTGCACCATAAGGAAAAACGTGAAGCACAACAAAAGGACCAATCCAACGAGAACGTACTTTACCAGGAAATAAAGTAAGACGAGAATTAAACAAAAGAACTTTTTGTCCAACACTAAAGTGTTTTCTAGAAATCATCTTATCGTGAAAGGTATTTGTATTCTCCTTGTAAATTTGTGCACTTTCATAAGCTTCATTACGAATCTCATCAAGCTCACTAAGTTGGAGTTTCCTTTGCTTCCCTGCACCATCCATCTCCATGTTGCATTGTTTGATAGCCCAAAAAGCCTTATGCTCGATTTCAACAGGTAGATGACATGGTTTCCCGTACACAATCCTATATGGAGACATCCCAATTGGTGTCTTGTATGCAGTTCGATAAGCCCATAATGCATCATTGAGACGTGCACTCCAATCCTTTCTTGTGGTGTTCACTGTTTTCTCAAGGATGGACTTCACTTCTCTATTCGACACTTCGGCTTGCCCGTTTGTTTGTGGATGATAAGGAGTGGCAATCTTGTGAGTTACATTGTACTTCTTCAACAATCCTTGAAAAAGGTTGTTTCGAAAGTGTGTTCCTCCATCGCTGATTATTGCTCTTGGGGTTCCAAACCTTGCAAAAATATACTCTCTAACAAAATCTGAAACCACTTTAGAATCATTAGTACGGGTGGCTATAGCTTCCACCCATTTTGAAACATAATCAACCGCGAGGAGTATACAAAAATTGCCAAAAGAATTAACAAAAGGACCCATAAAATCCATGCCCCAAACATCAAACACTTCAACAAATTGAATATATGCTTGTGGCATTTGATTTCGAGCACCTAGATTGCCCGTTCTTTGACATCTATCACAAGTTGCACAAAATATATATGCATCTTTGAATAAAGTAGGCCAATAGAATCCACTCTCAAGAACCTTGAGTGCGGTTCTCTTGGACCCAAAGTGCCCTCCACATGCATAAGAATGGCAAAAAGAAAGAATAGACTGAAATTCAGAATCAGGCACGCACCTTCGTATCGTTTGGTCCTTACAATGTTTCCACAAATATGGATCATCCCAAATATATTGATTTGTTATCTTCTTCAGCTTGTCTCTCTCAACACGAGACAACTCTTTGGGAATTTGTTTGGAAACCAAATAATTCACAATATCAGCATACCATGGTTCTGAACTTTCAATTAAGAATTGTTGTTCATCCAGAAAGCTTTCACTCAACGGGATAGCTTCTTCGTTTATAGTGAGACGACTCAAGTGGTCTGCAACTGTATTCTCAATGCCTTTCTTATCTTTTATTGCAAGATCAAACTCTTGTAAGAGTAGTATCCAACGAATCAGCCTCGGTTTCGCTTCTTTCTTTGCAAGTAAGTACCTAAGAGCTGCGTGATCAGAAAACACAACAACTTTAGTAGCAATTAAATAAGAACGAAACTTTTACAAAGCAAATACAATGGCTAAGAACTCTTTTCGGTGGTGGTGTAATTGATTTGGGCATCATTGAGTGTTCTAGAGGCATAATAAATAGCATGAGGTACTCCCTTGATATGTTGTCCCAATACCGCACCAACCGCATAATCACTAGCATCACACATAAGCTCAAATGGCTTGCTCAAATGGCTTGCTCCAATCCGGTGGTCGAAGAACTAGGGCTGTAATCAAAAGTTCTTTCAAACGATTGAATGCCTCCAAACACTTCTCATCAAAGTTGAATGCCACATCCTTTTGCAATAATTTGCACAATGGTGATGAAATCTTGGAAAAGTCCTTGATGAACCTACGATAAAATCCTGCGTGACCAAGAAAAGAACGAACCTCCCTCACAGTAGTGGGAGGGGTTAGAGCACGAATAAGATCAATCTTAGATTTATCAACTTCTAGTCCCTTAGAAGATATAATATGGCCTAAAACAATGCCATGAGTTACCATAAAATGGCACTTCTCCCAATTAAGCACAAGATTAGTTTCAACGCATCTCTCAAGAATTTTCGTAAGGTTATTCAAGCAATGGTCAAAAGAATCACCATATACACTGAAATCATCCATAAATAATTCTATCATGCGTTCTACATAATCTGAAAATATACTAACCATACACCTTTGGAAGGTAGCCGGAGCGTTGCACAACCCAAAAGGCATCCTTCGATAAGCAAATGTTCCGAACGGGCAAGTAAATGTTGTTTTCTCTTGATCCTCCGGTGCAATCACAATCTCATTGTAACCTGAATAACCATCAAGAAAACAATAATGTGAGTGTCCAGCCAAACGCTCTAACATCTGATCAATAAAAGGCAAAGGAAAGTGATCTTTTCTAGTGGTAGCATTAAGTTTTCGATAATCAATACAAACCCTGTGAGTGTAGAAAATGCCTTAGCCCATCAAGGGCACTCAAGAAGTGATTTTGTACGAGAGGGCTACCACAGAAGTGAAGAATGGCGATAACAGCAATCATCAGCGGTTACCCTCCAGAAGAAGAAGGCGCTGAGAAGAGCAAAGATAGAGCGGCATACTCAAGACAGCGGAAATGGCACGTCACCGACAAAGGCTGCTAAAATTGGTTGAGCATTTAATGTTGGGCAGAACGGTCGAATTGTCAGGGCTGACTTATTGACTCAGTGGAGTTCGAGTCATCGATCTTATCCAATCTAGGGCGAAGAGCGCTGAAGCATTGAGGAAGGTCGGCGGTATTGAAGGTTGGCGGAAATGGACAAATAGTGTCAGAGTCATATTGTCTGTATTAGCTGTATTCCACCATATAATTAGCGCCTATAAAAGGCCATGTATCATAACTGAGAGAGGCGTTGGAAAAGTGAACTTTAGGGTTGATCTATCGAGAGAAAAAGAACCATTCTTACTCTCCTTGGCTCAATTTCTAGTGAAGATCTTGATACTTTGTAGAGAGATTATCCTTGGCAAGGTGAGAACAAATGAAAGGATTCAATTAATAACATATTATGTTTGAGAGTTATTGTTTACTTATCAATCTTATTATACGTATGGCGTCATTACTTTAATCTATCTCATATCTCTGTCCAAGTTTGGTCATATATATTTTAACAGCGGTTTTACTTGTATTATACGCATTATGGCATGTTTTAGGTATTTAAGTATGGGTGTATTGGTAAAATCTCACCTATGGGGATTTTACCAACTACATTTTGGCGCTAGATAAGGTCTGAACCTGTGTTTTCTTAGATTTTTGTTCTTGGTTTGCAAAAATAAAGGTTGTTTTCGGCACTAATAGTGTTCTTAATAATAAACATGCTGCTGATAGCTCTTAACCATGAGTATGCTGATAAATCTTTCAAAATTTTCCCTTTATAGAAGTCTTTGAATGTATTACTACTGTCAGCCTTTGTAAAATCATTGAAAAACCTTCCTTTTAAGGTATGTTTGGCGTCATTAGTGTGTTAATGATTGTGTTTAGATGTTGTTCCTCTCACTTAGAACGACATAAGAGGATTTTTCCTTCTTGACTTACAAAACTGAGGCTGTTGTTTTCCTTAATAAAGATGTTGGTTTCAAAATATGAGTTTGAGCTCTTTTGTTACAAAAATGTTGCTTTTGGTGCGTCACAAAAGGTTTATGTTTAGTCATCATCAAATATTTCTTTCTCTGATAATGTTGTACATGTCATTATGAGTCTAGGGTGATGAAAAGATTCATATGTTAGATGTGATTCTTGGCAGTTAACATCTTGGTAGTTAGACTTAGTGCTGGTTTCCCTTATTTTGCATGTCACAGTGTGATTCTTGAGTCAAAATTTTATGAAAGGTCATTGGCAAAAACTGAGTGCCGTACAGATTTTGATCCATAGTGTGAAAATGGTTGTAAAACTTTGGTGTTTTTAGTTTCCATGGGTTTTCAAAATTAGGGTTTTCTTAGCTGCTGACAAGATTAGGTCATGACCTGCAAATAGTACAACTACGCCTGCACTATTTTGTCTTTTCTTTACTTTACAAAAATTTCTCAACCACCTCCACTAACCAATTTGGCATTTGCTACCATTCAAGCTAGCTTAATACTGTCAGGAAGTGCTTCTGTTGTTTTCTACATAGGATACCAAATGACGACTAAGCGGAAAGGAAGTACGGCGTCAACAAGCAAATCTCCTAAGTTTCCCATATCCGCTCAGCCAATATCCCTTCCTAATCGACATAACTTAAGGAGTTCAGCGGTACCACTGTTAGGTTTTGCACATGATTTTTTCTTGAGCGGCAATGCAAGTCAGCAGACAACAACTTCACAGCCAGTGACACAGCAACAACAGCCAGCAGCGCCAGCAGCAGAACAACAGCAGACGCCAGCAGTGCAGACGGTGGTATCTCAACAACAGTCAGCGGCCGTGGATAATGTTGTGATAGAAGATATAACTCATTTGGAAGGGATACCAGAAGAGGAAGATGAAGTAGAGGTCCCTATACAAAGCAAAGGAAAAGCTGTGGACGACGGTACTATCAAGGAAGCAGCAATTCCTGGCGATACTTCTCATGTAGTTGAAGGGTTATCAAGGGCAGTAGGCGGCAGTCTCAATACTAACGGTTTACTTTCAAGGGCAGCCGGCAAGGGTCATATGACAAACGGAAACACTCTAAAGAGGTAGAAGGCAACAACAAAATGGCGGTGGATGCTGGAACATCAAAAATAGCGTCGATAACAATATCATAAGGAAAAGCCGGGTCTACTAATGCCACAGAGGAAATGTTGAAGAAGTTCCTTGAGCAGAGTACCATAAATCAAGCCCAGATGCAGTTACAGATGCAGAGGCAGATGGACATTATCCTCCAAAGTAATCGCCAACTAGCGGAGCAGCATAAACAATTAATGGAAAGCCGCAGCAGAAGTCGCTCAACTCATACAGTTTATAACACTCAAAAGAGTAAATCTAAGAAGCCAGAGGTGGCAGCATCCAATGTAAAAAAGGAAGAAGGAGGTAAGAAGACCGGAAAATCTAATCATAGCGAGGAAAGTTGCGCCGACTCGGATAAGATGAATGATATGAATGAATACGTGGAAAAGCAATTACGCCGTATGAAAAGGAAGTTGGCTGAAGTCACAGGCCCGCCAAAGGATGAGAAGTTAAAGAAGGCAATTTCAAAGGCAAAAAAGACGCCATTTGTAGATGAGATCACTTATGGGAAGGTATCTAAGAGATTTTGTATGCCAACTTTCACATCAATCTTTGACGGCACAGGAGATCCATCTCAGCACTTACAATGCTACAGGAGAGATTTAACGGCATGGACTGGCTCAGACCCAATAATGTGTATGTCTTTTGCTGCCTCACTCAAGGATGAAGCTTCGGCGTGGTTTGGTAGTTTGGAAGCAAAGTCCATTAAGAAATACGCAGAGCTGGAAGAAATTTTCATATCGAATTATATTCAAAACAAGAGAGTACGCCCAGGGGTAGAAAAGTTGTTTAATAATAAGAAGAGACCTATGGAAACATGCAGAAGTCATATCATGAGATGGAGAAAACTTTGTAGTGAAGTAGTATCGGCGGTTTCTGACAAAGAAAAAATGCGGGCGTTTATTAGCTCAATGGAGACAAATGATCCAAAGTTCCAATCTTTGTATTAGACCCCAGCGGCAGATATAGGTGAGCTGAGAGCTAGACAAAATGAATGGTTTTCATATGAAGAAATGCAAGAGGAAGAAGAGCGCCAGAAGAAAGAAAGAGCAAGGCATGCTAATTCTATAAATAATTTGTCACCAGAAGAGCAGGAAGAAATGAGAAAAAAATGGACTAAAATGGAGCAGAAAAAATCAGAGGCAGCGGTGGCAGGTCCTACCTCAACGACAATCGTCCCTCATCAGCAGCAAAGACAGCAACAATATCAGCAGAACACCGCTCAACAATAGAATCAAGGGAAAAGAGATACCTATGATGGAAGAGAGGGTCAAGATAACAGAGGAGGTTACGATAACAGAGGAAGGTACGCCAACAATGATAGAAGAAGCTACGGCGACTATAGAGGAGGATATGACAATCAGCGGCAAGGTAATGGCGATAGAAGATTCAACAATGATAATCGAAAGTTCGGCGATAGAAGGCCAGGATACCCAGATTTCCAAGACGCCACATTACCAAAACTCCGTGTTATGTATACTGATGCATGGGGACAAATAGAAAGTTCGGCGTCAAGGAATGAAATCCGCTATCCTTTTAACAGAGGAAATCCCATGCACCCTATTTCAAACACTAGTCACAATTGTCAGTACCATCAATTCCATGGTCACTCAACTGAGAATTGCACAGAAGTTCAGAGGGAGGTGCACAGATTCATTCGTATGGGAAGGTTCCAAGATTTTTTAGAATTACCTCCAGCACCGCCAATGGAAGTTCAGCCAATTCAGGTTGTACCGCCGAAGCCTGAAGTTTTCGAAGTAGAAGTTCAGCGGGATCTCAAAGAGTTAAATTGTTTCTCCATCGTGCATTCAACGATTAGTAGAGATGAATTCCATAATAACGTCATGTCAAGGATTCATAAGAGGGATAGAGATGGTAAAGAAATTTTCAGGGTCGCCGTCAAGAACAGCCCATTATTGGAATGGATGAAGAAGTC
Organism: Papaver nudicaule; assembly: GCA_023529015.1. Taxonomy (NCBI): domain Eukaryota; kingdom Viridiplantae; phylum Streptophyta; class Magnoliopsida; order Ranunculales; family Papaveraceae; genus Papaver; species Papaver nudicaule. The sequence goes on from JAJJMA010151295.1 coordinate 6,863, forward strand.
GGTCAGCTTTTCGGCGGTGGAGTTGTCACCTGAGGCAAGAAGTCATTTGGATCCGCTGGTGTTAACTACCAAAATGGGAAAATTCAAAGTCCCAAGAGTACTGGTGGATCCGGGAAGTTCTGTTGATATTCTTTTCAATTCAGCGTATCAGGCTATGGATTCTAAAGAAGAACCGGTGGAACCTTTAATTCCCTCCACATATAGTATCTATGGATTTAATGGAATAGCATCTAAGCCTAACGGAGAGGTTAAGTTGAAAGTTGTAACATGTAAGACTTTGGTCATGGATACTACTTTCTGTGTTGTGGATGTAGACTCGCCATATGCAGCAATTCTTGGAAGACCATGGTTACATAGCATCAAGGGAGTACCTTCGACCTATCATCAGCGGTTGAGATTTCCAACTCCAGAAGGGGTAGCTGAATACATTGGTGACTCATCTACGGCAAAAGCGTGCAATGAAGTAGACGTCAAGATGCGTGAAACTCGAAAGGCAAGATTGAATGAGAAAAAGAAGAAGACTAAAGAATTAGCCAAAGCCAAAGAGATAAATGAAGTAGTCAATGACCCTAGCAAATATATCCTTTCTGTGAAAGAAGGCGACTCTGCTGCAAATTCTTCAGCGGCACCATTATAGCAATTAAAGGAACCTTCGCCTATGAGCGAACCAGAGTTATATTTCACAGCGGTAGAACCTACAAGAGACATCAACATAGGCGAGGAAGATGCTCCTAAGATAGTAAAAATTGGCACTTTGTTAAAAGAAGAAGAATCTCGGCGGTTAGAAGATTTACTAAAAGAATATGTGGATGTTTTTGCTTGGGGCATGAATGAAATGCCTGGTATTGATCCAGAAATTGCATGCCATAAGTTGGATATAGATCCAAAAATCAGGTCATTCAAGCAACGTATAAGGAAATTAGCGCCAGCATACAAGGAGGCGGTGGAAGCAGAGATTGACAAGATGAGAGCGTCATGAATCATTAGACCAGTTCAATATCCTGAGTGGATAGCTAATATGGTGGTGGTTCCTAAGAAGAATAAAGGAGTAAGAATTTGTATCGACTTCAACGACTTGAATAGGGCGTGTCCAAAGAACATCTTTCCATTACCAAGCATAGATCAGACTGTTGATGCTACTTCTGGGCATGAGCTACTATCTTTTATGGATGGCTACTCTGGGTACAACCAGATACCGCTGGCGGAAGAGGATCAGCGACACACATCATTTTTCTCTACTAAAGGTTTATTATGCTACACAAGAATGTCGTTTGGTCTCAAGAACGCCGGTGCCACATACCAAAAGATGGCTCAGGATATGTTCGACAAATGGATAGGAAAAACTATGGAGGTATGCATTGATGATATGTTGGTCAAGAGTAAGGAAAAGAAGAATCATGTGCAAGATTTGAAAGAAATTTTTGATCACATGCGAATAACTAAATTAAAGATCAACCCAGCGAAATGCGTTTTCGGCGTTACTTCTGGAAAATTTTTGGGTTATGTTGTCACAAAAAATGGAGTAGAGGCAGACCAAGCGAAAGTCAAGGCCATCCTGGATATGCCTTCACCGGTAACACTGAAAGATGTTATGCGCTTAAATGGCACATTAGCGTCTCTTAACAGATTTATATCTCGATTCTCTGATAAGTGCAAATTATTTTTCCAAATGCTGAGGAAGGGAGAGAAGTTCAATTGGACGGACGATCATGAAGTCGCCTTTCAGGGAATAAAGAAATACTTAGCCACTTTGCTAGCTATTCAGCCGCCGGAACATGGGGAAGAATTAAGAGTTTAGCTGGCGGCCACATCATCAGCGGTTAGTGCAGTGTTGGTGCGGACAAAAGGAGGAGAGACACCAATCTACTACATCAGTCGAACTCTGCAACCTGCTGAGAAAAATTATACTAAGATAGAACAATTAATATTAGCTCTGGATTTCGCTGCTAGTCGACTCCTCCCTTATTTTCATGCTCATCCTATAACAGTACTCACCAAAACTCCCATTGAAGCCATACTTCACAGTTCCCAAAGAGCAGGGCGTATTGCAAAATGGAATGCTCAGATAGAACAGTTTGGCATCAAATACGAAATTAGGACGGCTCAAAGGTCGCAGGTTATCGCCGACTTTCTGGCAGATTTTCCAATTGAAGAAGAAGAAGAAGAAACTGAAGACATCCTGTTCATGGAAAAAGAAGATCCAGATGAAGGAGTTCCAGATTTACTAAAAAGAGATCCAAATCAGTGGGAGGTATATGTAGATAGTTCAGCTAATAGAGAAGGCAAACGAATTGGTATAGTCTTCATTTCGCCAAAGGGTTCAAGGATAGTTCATTCACTCAGATTAGAGTTTCCAGCTACAAACAACGAAGCAGAGTACGAGGCGGTAATACACGCTATGAGGCTTATCATTGAGATGGACATCAGCAACATCCGTTTAACCAGTGATTCTCAGCTGGTCATTCGACAGATCCTAGGAAGATATGAAGCGCATGATAGTTCACTGAAACAATACTTGCAACTGGCAAGAGAGTACGCTAATAAGATTACCGGCATCGAATTCAGGCATATATGTAGGAATGACAACAGACATGCTGATGCACTGGCGTTCATCTCTTCTATGATGGCGGATCCAGAAGTGTCGTCCATCGCAATTGAAAGGGTAAAGATGTCGTCAATAGAAGAAAGAAGACAGAAGGAGGTTTTAGCGGTAGACATCGAAGAGTCAGCGGAAACAGACTGGCGGACTCCTATCAGATATTACTTAGAGCATCTCACCACTCCTGGAATCAAAATTCTAGCGCATAAAGTTATAAGCAGGTCAGGGAATTATGAGTTAAGAGATGGTGTATTATACAGAAGATCATTCGCTGGACCATTGTTGCGTTGTGTCTCAAGGGATGAAGGAAAGAAGCTGTTAAAAGAGATACATGAAGGGGACTGCGGAAACCATAATGGACAACGGGCTTTGGCTCTAAAAGTAAAAATGCAAGGCTACTATTGGCCTTGGATGAATGGCGATTCTACAGAATATGCTAAGCGGTGTAGGAACTGTCAGCTCTACGCAAGAAGAATAAAAGCACCAGCAGTCTCACTAAATTCAGTATTAAGCCCTTGGCCCTTTGCCAAGTGGGGGATTGACATCATTGGACCGCTAACACCAGGATCAGGACAAATGAAATATATCATTGTGGCAACAGACTATTTTACTAAATGGTGTGAGGCCAAGGCGATTCGACAGAGTACGGGTAAGGAAGTGTTTACATTCATATGGGAGAATATATTCTGTCGTTTTGGCGTCCCGGAGGAAATCTGTACTGATAATGGAAAAGAATTAGTCAGCGAGAATATTGAAAATTTGTTAGCTACATACGGCGTCAAGCTAGGAAAGTCAACTCTTATTTACCCCCAAAGCAATGGGCAGGCGGAAGCCACAAACAAAACAATAGGAATGGGGCTGAAAAAGAGAGTTGAAGGACACAAGAAAGCCTGGTGTGAGCACCTTCATAATGTTTTATGGTCTTACAGAACCACAGTTCGAGAGGCAACTGGGGCATCTCCTTTCTTACTCACATTTGGTGCAGAAGCGGTACTTCCATCAGAAGTTATACTGCCAAAAACAAAACATGAAGCTTGGGAGAAGAACCTCAATACGGACTTAATCTTGACGAAACTGGATGATTTGGAAGAACAGTGGCTTATTGCCTTGACTCATATGGAAAATTATGATCGCCGTCTAGCTAGGGAATATAACAAGTGCGTCATCCCAAGAGATTATCAGCCCGGTGACTTGGTATTAAGAGAAGTGTCGCCGTATCAGAAGAAGAAAGGATGTAAGAAGCTAGAACCAACCTGGGAAGGTCCTTATGTCATAAAGCGTGCAGCGGGTAGTGGAGCCTATGTGTTAATTGATGAGCATGGTAAAGAACTTGAGCATCCGTGGAATGCCAAGTTTAGTAAGAGATTTTACCCTTGAGGTTACATGTAAAATCCGAGATCTTGGGCGGGCATAATACCCAATAGGTCTTATTAGCTTTTGTAATCTGCAGCAAAATAAGATTCGGGGACGTAGGTTTGCTTTTATGCGCCGAACCCCGTTAACAAATTACTCTGTCATTAAAATTTTTGCATACGCCGACAAGTATCAAAGGCTCAATAGCCATACGCTGAGGCAAAATTGCCATGAAAATTAAAAGGCTCAATAGCCATATATTGAGGCAAAATTGCCAAGAATATCTTCAAGGCTCATACTGAGGCAAAACTGCCATAAAATTCTTGAGGCTAAATATCCAGTTACTGAGGCAAAACCGCCATAAGTCTTCAAAGTTGAAAAATTATACGCTAAGGCAACTTGCCAATATTATCTGAAGTATGCTGAGGCAAATTGCCAACATTCCCTGAAATAACATACGATGGCATAACTAAAAATGCTCAAGGCACAAGAGACTTATTGTCAATTTTGGAATTACTTGCAGGGCATAACAAAACATTTTGGATTTCAATGAT
>JAJJMA010151305.1:0-23554 GCA_023529015.1 Papaver nudicaule
GTGCAGTAGAACACCAGAGATTATTGAAAACTAAGGCGATTGATGATGTATATCTCAAAGGAAATCAGTGAGGAAATCTTGTTACGTTTACCCGTGAAATCATTATTCAGATTCAGGTGCGTACAAAAATCATGGTACAAGTTTCTCAAGCATAATACTGATTTTGTTCAGAAACATCTCAAGCATGCTATCGTAAAGAACAATTCTATACTACTTTTTACTTGTAATGGAGGTGGTGTTTTCTCGATAGATTATGATCGTTCGTCACCAAACAAGATTATTCTGAATCACATGGATTACCCATTCAAATCTTGTTTCGAAAACATTCAGCTATTTGGTTCTGTCAATGGTCTGTTTTTCATTAAAAGTGTTGCGGATACGGAACGGGGATACGGTTAATGGGGATAATGTTACTGGTTTGTGGAATCCGGCTACGAAAGAGTACAGAATAATACCAAAGTCAGATGTTGGATTTGAGTGGGGAGATTATAATGTCCCTCAACACCATGCTTTCCCAACAAGTTATGGTTTTGGATACGACCGCTTGAGTAACGAGTACAAGTTGGTGAAAATACTTAGTCCCTATGATTGGGATTATAGGATTATGGTTTCTAGAGTCGAGGTATATACGATGAGTACAAATTCATGGAAAATAATCGAGTACATACCTTACAGAATCACAGATGCACTTCTAGTTAAGGGTGTGTTCGTTCATGGCGCTCTACATTGGTTAGCAAGACCATGTCCTGAAAGATCAAACAATGAGTTTTTAGAAGTCTTGCTTGCTTTTAACATGGCAGAAGAAGTCTTCTATGAGTTACCACTGCTAGAAATTTTCAATGACACCGAGATGCTTAAACACAACTGTATCGGCGTTTTGGAAGGGTTCTTGTGCATGATGCGTAGTCATCCTAGAGTTGGTTTTGAGGTATGGGTAATGAAAGATTATGGAGTTGCAGACTCTTGGACGAAATGCTACAGCATTTCTCTATTGAAATTTAGTTATGTAATTCCATCCTTTCGGAACTTAAGGCGCATACACTCACTGAAAAATGGGTTAATCTTATTAGAGATTCAGTTACGAGATCCTAAGTTTGCAGCTTTAGTTTTTTATGACCCAAAACATGAAAGAGCTTGGGTTGGGGAGGTTGATCTGCGAAGCTCTGGTAGGCGGCCGAACAAAGTAAGTACTAGTCGTCTACCATCAAAGTTATTATATACAGTAAGTTGTGTGGAGAGCTTAATTTCACCTCAGTCGGGTACTTAATTATGTTGGGAACGGGCAAGAAGAATTGGAGTTTGATGAAATCATATGGCTCTTTTGAAATATGAAGAATCAAATGTAAAGGAAGCACATGGCCGTTTGTTTGTTTCTCTATGCTTTTCAAGTAACCTGAGATATGCTGGTGGCGGCAGTCGCTGTTGTTCCATTTTTCTAATCTAGGAATTCTGGTTTTTCAAGGGAATAAGGTATTTGGAGTTCCGGGATTAACTTTCCGCTGTTTTCAGGATCATCTTGCGGAGAATCACTAAAAACTTTTGTTTTTCACTTTCCTTTTGTCGTTGTGCTTTAGTTGCCATGTCCACTTCTTATTTAGCTCCTTGTTTAGTAGGTGGTTTTTGCGTGGAGCTCTTTGCTCTTCTTTAGTTGTACTCGCTCACACATGGTTTATGTGTGTTCTTCAATATTATCTTTGCCGAGGAAAAAAAAAGAAAAAAAACTTTCTGCCGTTTTTTCTTATCACGATTTCGTGCTTCCTTTTTTTGTAAAAGCAATTTCGTGCTTTCTTGATTTGCTATGATGACCGATTTTGACTGTTACAAAGTACTGGTTTTGACTTTTGTTGACCCTACACAAACAAACAAAAGAAATTTAGGATCACCAACGTTTTGTCAGAGAGATCTCTCCTACAGTTTTGCACCTGAAGAATTTAAAATTTGGAGTAAATTGCAATATTGAGACAAACATTTACTTTTTTTTTTTTTATTCCTTTTTCCAAAGGCAAACTGTAATTTGGTTCTACTCTACTTACTACTTACTTGAGTCTGTCGATTATTCTAATGAAAAAATTGGTGATAAACACATTGAAATTGTACCAATTCAACCTGTTTGCTATTTTCAAGAGAAGTGGAGAAGTGACGGGTTGTTTATTTCTTCTGACTCAATGGACTCTTCCGAATCTGAATTTTATGAGTCCGACTAGCTAATTATATCTGGATCTTGTTCTTTTCGTATGCACAATGTACAACCTCTTTCTTCTATTTAGGTATGGAAAGTGGAAATTAAGCATTTGACCCTCCCCTCACTCTCCTTTACTCTCTTGATCCTGGGTTTAAGAGGATGAGGCCCATTTAATATTGAAGGTCAAGAGATAAATATTTAGGGTCATTTGAATAAAGTATGAAAATTCTATCTTTTAGAAGTATAATTATTAATCAAACTTAAATGTAATATATCTCATTAAATGTACGCTTGATCGAAAAAAAAAAAAAGGAAAAGAGAAAAAGCAGCAGGCAACAAGTACTAATTCTGCACAGCTAGACTTAGTGAGATCCGAAGATGAGAGTTATCTATGAGGGGAAAGTAGGGGATACTAATGTTACCGTTCATTATTCAACGCATAATTGTAAAAAATTAGTCCACCCAAACATACTTAGGCACTTAGGTATACCATCTCATTCACCCAACGATGCAAAGTACGACATGCATCAGAGTTAGGGCTTTCCTTTGGAGGAGTGCTTCAAACAAGCTTAAAAACAATTTCCTCCAGTAGAACAGAGTGGTGCAAATGACACTGGAGACCTCAGGCCGATGGGGCTGGATAAAATATACACAACCATTGATTTACATGTACCTCACTAATCCTTTGCTTTTGAATTCGTGTCTAAGTAGTAAAATCAACTCAATTTTCTCCACCATCTCAATTCCAAAATCTTCCAACAATGTTGCAGATTATCCAAATTTCATGAAACTTATATATGGATCATTGTATTTGTAAGTGTTGCAAATTATCCAAATTTCATGAGACTTATACATTTTTTTAAAGCCGAGACTTGTATAGTTATATATGGATCATTGTATTTGTAATTTTTATCACATTCACTGCATACACAAATCTTGTATGACCTACTACACAAACTAGATTTTTTACAAACCGACAACATTGATTCTTCATTTCATTTCATGTTATTTTATTTTTATACATGAAAGGAATTTTTATGACAACACTGATATTTCATTTGACCCATTATATTCGTACTCCAATGCACCTACCACCAAAAAGAAGTTGTTGTTGGATGTATAGGTTCAATTCCTTCAGCAAATTTGACTCTCAATTTCTTGGCATCACAAACTTTTTTTTAAATAAAAAGACCGATTTTCTTTTGAATTGTAAAGGTTATATTAAAGTTGGACTGAAGTTCACTACCTACAAACCCAGATAGCTACGCAAAGAAATTAAAGAAAAAATCCCCCAATTCCGATGAAGACGTGTTTCGAACTTAGGTCGTCGATGTCATCACCCAACGACTTTACCACTGTACTACAATGACATCTGCACACACACACAGAGGAAAAAAAAATGAATTACAACAAAAATGACGAGGAAACGGAAAAGGCCTAAAATACAGGCCCAAAAGAAAAAAGATAAAATAATACAAACTTTAACTACCTAAGCTAGCAGAACCTGAAATATCTGTCAGAATGCCATTTCCAACACCAAGCTGGCTGGCCCTCCCGTAAACCAGAAAGAACATAAGCAACAGCTTCACCAACTACTATAACAATATGAAGCAACTTCTGGGCACCATTTAGTAGAGCATGATCATCACACAAGCTGTTGTGAACCTCGAACAACTTTGGCCCAGCTAGAAGCTGTAGACAAGATGTCACAATAGGAGTGATCCCGAGCTCCATAACAATACCACGGTTTGAGGCCAGTATGACATGATACCAGCAAACCAGAGTTCAATTATGAAACCAATTGCATTTCCAACACCAAGCTGGCCGACACTAACGTACATTCCTGAAAGAACACAAGCACCAGCTTCACCAACAGCTATAAAAATATCAAGCAACTTCTGTGCACCATTTGGTAGAGCACGATCTTCAAGGATGACGCTGTGTCAACTTCAATGATCTTTCACCCAACTAGAAGCTGCATGGCTAAACTAGAGGTCCCCAGTAGGAGTCATTCCGAGTAGCAAGGTTTGAGGCCAGGATGACATGCATCCAATAGAACGGATCACACCAGCTGTTGAGTGGTACGCCATAAAGAGGGAGCTGACTGCAGACCAGGAAAATGAAAAGACAGATTACTGTATATATGACCTTCTCTCTGAAGGGAACTCTCCGGTCCCCACTCTGAACTTCTGGCGGACAAAAAAGGCCAAACTATCTATGCAGAACTCTAAAAACCCCACCCATTTTATATTACACCAGCATCAATCAAGTTTAACCTTGTATCCCAGAAAAACAATGAGAGTAGGGTTTTCCTTTACCTTATTGTCTTGACAGAGAAACTGCTAAAGCAACAACCTTAAACATTCCTACCAATCTCTCAAAGTCAATATACAGCTTCACTATTGTTCAACTTCTTTCCTGAGTGAAACCGAACCATAATATGGAATTTTAGGTTATACTAGTACAGCTCACAATTAAAGCCAACCGGGGTCTTGCAGTAGGAACAGAGCCTGCTTTGGGTGCCTAAAGTGGTGCTTCCAGACAACATGCCTTTTAATATGACGAAGCCAATCCAATCAGAAAAAAAAAAGAAGCACTAAGGCAGTAAGAGAGAACAAATAAAATCAAGAAGTCCTACTAAAAAAGTTACAATTCAGAACTACAATGGATTGAAAAGGAAGCTGGTTACGGGTGAGTCCAGCATGTAAGGATTGATAATACAGTTCAACTACCTGAAAGATCAACTAAATGCCTCGTTAAGCTGATGCCTCAATTTTCTTAGCAGCAGTGAAACTCATTAAGATTATAAATTTCATCCATCCACAGGTCAGCTATAGGTTTCAGCGACAATCAATTTAGGGAGATTTTAGGGTGAAGGATATTATCAATTTAGGGAGATTATTAACATTTAATAATAAATGTTCACATCTCATATACCATAACAGAAAAAACGAAAAGAGCATTCGGGGCGAAATGAATAGTTTGTACCTGTAAGGGAAAACTGACATCATGAGAGGGGGAAAGACAGAGAACAGTTTGATTAGTGAAACGAGAGTAGCTGCTCCTAATGCCCCAATTTACTATTCAATTCATTTCTCATCAACAAAGCTGAACTTGCACCGATGGCAAATACTCAAACGAAAGTTCTCTATTCTAGTGAGCCAACAACTACATATGCAATGACATTGAACTCTCTTGTTATGAAGTTTGCAGAACATACATGTCCCAATTAGGTTTACAATGATGAATCCTAACATTTACACCCAAATTCCCTAACATTTAACAGAAAAATCCCCCCAAAAAGTAAGATATCTAAAGCCTACACTCCTACAATATTCATATTCATAATCCTCAACAACGGAAAGGAAATTGAAAAGAAACAGTTTTCAGAAAACATATGTCCTAACAAAGTTTACAATGATAAATCACTGGAGCAGTGTGGTATATCAATTTCCCACTTACTATTTCTCCAAACATCTAACAGAAAAAATCCTAAAAAAAGTAAGATACCTAAAGACTACACTCCGCCAATATGAATAACATTTTCCCAACAAAGTTTACAATGATAAATCGTTGGAGCAGTTTTTATATCTAAAGACTACACCCCTCCAATATAAACAATCTTGAACAACACAAAGGAGATTGAAACAAAACAGTTCACGAAAACATACTAAATACAAAATTTAACAGTGACATTAACTAACACGATTGAAAATTCTTTTCCATTAACGCGTAAATGCTACATTGCAACAAACAACCCTATGCAACACACTTGTACACTAATGCTCTTTACAAAAAAACAAAAAATTCAACTGATTTCATCTTTATACATGTTCTCAACTAACAAGTTTTGCCGATTCTAGTTCCAAATTTCTCACAAAAATTAACACACAGATAGCCAAAACATCCAAAAAAATTGAACATAAGAATTTCCAATTAAGAATGTACCTATCAAGTTTCGTAACCTCCGGTCCTCCACCAACGAGGCCGAGGCATTTCCAGACCAGCCTTGCTTGCAGTGCTCAGTATATCCTCCTCCTCCTCTTCTTCTTCCAATTCTTTCGTCTTTTCGCCAAATTCATCCTTCTTAGTTGAACAATCCCCTAGTAACCGGATTCTCTTCACACCACCTTCAATTCCAAAATGTTCCCCAGAACCCTCATCGACACCCTTAGAATCATGACCACAGTGTAATAACCCTAGATTTTTCTGATTGAGTGATTCTAAGGTTGTTTTCTCAGCTTCTCCTTGTATATTCTCATCACTGCTGGTGCTAGTGGAATCATGTAATGAACAGATTCTGATATTTCTATTATCAAGTGGAAGTGATGGCTGTTCGAATTCTTCATCGATTTGACCATCTTGATGGATATCATCTGTAAAAGCAAATCCCTTTTGGTCTAATAAATCTTCTTGAGATGATGAAATTATGCAATTCTGAAGGAATGGTAGATATGGTGGTGGTCCTGGTGGTGGTGATGGTGGTGGTGGTTCTTCCATTTTTCTGATCTAGGATTCTGGTTTTTCTCAGAGAGAGTGGAGTGAATTATTGTATTCGGAGTTTCGCAATTTATGTTTTCACTTTCGGCCGTTATTTTCTTATCTAGATTTCGCGCTTTCTTGTTATGATGACCGGTTTTGACTGTTACAAAGTGAAATTACCGGTTTTGACATTTATTGACCCACTTGTACCCCAAAAAATAAAACATTTATTGACCCTACACAAACAAACATTTGGTGGTGGTGGTGGTGGCGGTGGCGGTGGCGGCGGCGGCGACGGTGGCGGAGGTGGTTGTTCTTCCATTTTTTATGATTTACAGAGATTCTGGTTTTTCTGAGAGAGTGCGCTTTCTTGTTTGTGCTTGTTATGATGGTTTTTTTCGGTTATCTCGATTTCGCGATTTCTTGTTTGTGCTTGTTATGATGGCCGATATTGACTGTTACAAGGCAGGTTGTAGGTATCAAGAACCATTACTGCACCACTCTACTAGAGAAGCAAAAATGATGTGAAATTAGCGACAAACAGAATTTTACCTTTCATTAGATGTCCAAATGAACAAAAACGATGTGAGACGGTGTCAAAGATGATAAATATATGTGATAAATATCTATAAGTTTTGATCGAACCATCTCATTTAATGTCTACTAATGCAAACTATCATGACAAACATATAAACTACTCAACATACATTTTGTTAAATCTCTATTTCTTTTCACAACCTTGAGAAATTTGAGAAAACCAAAAGAAAAATGAAGTCCAAATGTGCAGATAGTTGCTCTATATATAGTGTTTCGCCGATGTTTCAAAAATTCAAGTTAACAAATACATATTCACAAAAAAAATTCACATGTTACTAATATAGTCGTTATTATTAATCAATATTGATAGTCTTCTACACAGTCTTGAAAATTATTGTCTTCTACAAAGTCGCGTGTTGTGTATAAGATATAGCTGGTTCCTTTAATAATTTCTATTTGTATATTAGAGAACAAATCAATTCATTTATCTCTAATTTGCATAATTTATTAATTTAGTGATAGAGAAATAACAAAACAACAATTTATTGTGGATTAAAATACAATACTCCGCAGTAAGGCAAAATTTGTAGCATCATCATACCTTATTACTAATATGCAGTCGACTACGAGGAAATACCAATCCGACAATTTTCTCAATAATATGAATTTCGTTGTTTTTTCTAGTCTGGACAATTTTTTGTTAGAATGAGAAGTGGCGTTCGATGGAAAATAGGTTAAAATTTTCAAATATTTTAAGGTATAAACAGAATTTGAAGATAAGCAGGTAACTTTTCAAAGAGAATAGTAGCATGAATTTCCTTGTAACCTTCTCACCTACTCTCACACCGTTTGGAATATCAAGAGTACAAGTAACAACACAGGACACCGTTTGGACATATAAACAATATTTCTTGGATCCTTTTTACTCAATGCATTGCATATTAGCTGTATTGAGTAAGGGCTAAAAAAAATCCTTCACGTTTGAATTAGATGTCCCATTAACAAAAGTAATGTAAATTGGTGTGAACATGATCTATCTTACAAAAGACAATGTCTTTTTTCCCATCTGACGATTGTAAATGGATCTTTTTGAGTGATCTACGGCTCTTATTGCTCTCAGAATGTAGAAAAATGAAAAAAGATAAATCGTGGCTAAAAATGCATCCACCATTTATGCCCTCATCCAACGTCCGGGAGTGATTGGTGTGGAGTTCGTAACTCAATTTTTAAGGTATAGATGTCATCGAAGAACCTCAGTCACAGCCGTTTCATATTGTTGTCGTTTAATGGAATTAAAGCCCTGGCTTAAATCCACTCAAAACGTTTCTTATTCTTTACAATAAATCCAACGAAAGCTTATAAACCAAGACGCACGAAGAATTTAACCAATTGATCCAATATGTTTTTTTTTTTGAATATAACAGGGTTAAGCTTTATTGAAAAAGAAAAAGAGAATACAAGAAGGGAGATCGCCAAAGCGAGTCTATTGGAAAGGTGAAAACCAAATCCAAAACAAAGGAAAAACCACTACAAAGGTCCTAAAAACATAGAAACTAAGCATGAGGCCCTGACTCCTTAACACAGAAACCAAGCTACCAGAACCAACTGTGTTACAACAACAATCTAAACCAGCCACAAAAGATCTATAAGAAACAGAGAGAAACAACAGGAGGAAACCTAACCAAAGACTAAGGATGTCCCTTCTTATCAAGTGACCTTAGACCTCTTCCCAAGTTCTGGTTTTCCATACTAGAACCTCCTTTACTAGAGCTGCCTTTTCTTCCATTCCATTGCAGCCTATGCAATTCCCTTTCTTTTCTCTTAGCGATTTTATCTTCAAGAGACAAATATTGCAGGTTTCTCTCAAATTCAATTTCACATTCAACCATGTCATCACTGACCTCTTCCATTTCTTTGATTGACCTTTTCTCTGCACCTGAAGCTCTTTCAAACACCACACTAGATGGGAAACCTATCTTACATGCTTCCATCTCTTTAGTTCTGTTTGTTGGAAACCTGCTGTCTTCTTTAAAGTCACTATAAACCATAAATGGGTTTCTTTTAGGGGAAAGGACTTCTTGAACCTTCGCACTAGCTGCAGCAGTAGTCGTCGCTCTAGCTCCACTCCCCTTGGTGAATGTTTTGGTACCAGATTTAGCTGGTGAAGAACCTTTGTTGGTGAACTGGTCACTTGTTGACTAAACTTCCTGGCAAACTAAACTTCCTTATTTAGACATACTTCTTTAGCTTATACGTTTCTTTAGTTAGGCAATTCCCTTATTTTCGTTTTTGCTGTTGTGCAAGATTGTTAGTTATATAAATACTCTTCATGACTTTGTTAAAGAGGTCATCAGATCAATAAACCTAAGTTCTTCTAGTTCAATTCTAACAGCAAAGGTTGCTCGCCCCAAATCAAAGGGCTTTATCCTGGTTCTTTGTTTATTTTTCTAGCTTTCTCCTGTGTAAAGGTCTAGTACCCTAACACCTGGATCAGAGCCAAAGTCAATCAACTCTCAAAATTCGACCAATTTTTTTTTTAGACCATGGGCATGGGTTACACGGAGGAATTGAAAACTCTTCAAGACAATATTGCAAGTGTCACAGATAAGTTGGATACGTTTACTACGGGTGTCACAGACAATTTGGATACGCTTACAGAGACTCTTACCAAGCTGCATCTTCATGATGAAGATAAAGAGCTTAAGAAACAAGCTGCTAGGAAGTTACAGCGAGATGAGGAAAGCACAACTCTTACAACGAAACTTACAACATCTCTCAGCTCTTCATTGGAAACATCTTTACGTACCGTGTTTAGGGAAATTATTCCTCAATTACAACAACAAAATACTGGCGTAAATCCACCACCTCAACCACCTCCACCACCTCCACCGCCTCCACGTACTGACCTTAGACCCAATATGAAGTTTCCTAACTTTGCTGGTTAAGATCCTGACGGCTGAATTTTCAATGCCGATCAATATTTTAGTGTTTATAATGCTACTGATGCTCTCAAGATTATAGTGGCTTCTGCACATCTCAAGGGTGAAGAAAATCAGTGGTTTAGATGGAAGAAAACAAAAGTAGAAGTCAATACATGGGTTTAATTCTGCAACCTAGTTCGTGATCGATTTGCTTCTGAAAAGTTCGTGGATGATAGATTAGCAATTAGCACAATCGACCAGAAAGGTCATGTGCATGAGCATATAACTGAATTTGAGCATCTCCTAAACTTTGTTGATTTCCCTGAAGACTACTTGGTCAGTTGTTTTATTCGTTCTCTAAAACCCCATATTGGTTCTGTGGTTCGCTTACTCGCACCACAAACTCTAAGCTTTCACTATGGCTAGGCATCAGGAAGAGTCTCATGCAGCAACTAATAGGTTTGTCCCTAGACAACCTTATCGTCCTCCTCCAATTAGGTCTGCAATTAATACTACACCAGCTAAGAAGTCAACGTTACCACCTGGTTACAAGAAATTATCTTGGGAAGAGATGAAGGATAGAAGAGAAAAAGGGCTTTGCTTCAACTGTGACGAAATATTTAAAGCTGGCCATGTTTGTCTGAAGCCTAGTATATTAATTTTGGAGATGGATCCTTCTACTTCTTATTGCAATATCGAGGTTGATGCTGAAACTGTTGAACAAACTCCAAGTTGTGATGATATTTCACAAAAAGATGCAGCTCCTGAAATTTCTTTTCATTCACTCATGGGAGCCACTTTTCCTAATACAATGCGTATTACTGGTTTTGCAAAAGCTCGTCCTGTAACTTTTCTCATCGACTCTGGTTCAACACACAACTTTATTAATCCAACTATAGCTAAATAGTGTGGTTGTTCGATTCAGTTACAAGGTCTTCCACTTAGTGTGACAGTGGGTGATGGTAACACTAGGGGATCTTGTGTTAACGTACCCATCCAGCTCCAGCAGTATAAGTTTACAGCCGACTTTCATCTGCTTGATATTGGTGGCTGTGATGCAGTCTTGGGAGTTCAGTGGTTACGTACGCTAGGACCAATTAAATGGGATTTGAGAAACTGACAATGCAGTTTTGCAATACTGGCACAGTTATTACATTATTAGGGAACAACCAATCATCAGTAATGATGTTAGAAGCAAAACCGATGCAGCGTCTATTACATCAGGAAACTTATGGAGTTTTTCTTCAATTATCTGCATTGAATACTTCCATAAATGCAACTACAACTACTCCTCCGGCTGTGCAGCGATTACTTTCACATTTTGATGATGTTTTGAAATCGCCAACTGCTCTTCCTCCGGTACGTATTCATGATCATCGTATTCCATTGTTACCTGGTTCTTCGCCTGTCAATATACGACCATACAGATACCTACATTTTCAAAAAGATGAGATTGAGAAGATTATCACTGAACTTCAACAAGCTGGATTCATACGCCCAAGTTCTAGTCCTTATTCTTCCCCCATTTTAATGGTGCGAAAGAAAGATGGCTCTAGGCGCATGTGTGTGGACTATAGAGCTCTAAACAAATTGACCATTAAGGATCGTTTTCCCATTCCAATGGTATTGTTGGATGAATTGAATGGTGCAACGGTGTTTTCCAAGCTCGATTTACGCTCTGGATATCACCAAATCAGGCTTCATCAACAAGACATTCCAAAAACAGTGTTTAGAACACATGATGGTCATTTTGAATTCTTAATGATGCCTTTTGGGTTATCGAATGCGTCTGCCAGTTTTCAAAGCTTGATGAACCACATCTTCAGGCCACATTTGAGAAGGTTTGTCCTTGTTTTCTTTGACGACATATTACTATAGCAAAAGCATGATTGAGCATATTGAACACTTAACTATTGTGTTTGAAATCTTACGTACTAATCAGTTGTTTGTCAAAGACTCAAAGTGCACTTTCGCACAATCATCTGTTGGTTATCTGGGTCACGTCATTACTGCTGAAGGAGTTTCGGTCGAGAATGATAAGATCCAATGTATATTATCCTGGCCACTACCATCTACAGTTAAAGAATTGAGGGGTTTTCTTGGCTTGGCTGGATACTACCGCAAATTTGTGAAAGATTTTGGCAAAATCAGCGCCCCTTTAACGCAATTGTTGAAGAAAGACGCTTTTCTTTGGAACAAAGATGACACTACTGCATTCAAGCTATTACAACAAGCTTTAACCACTACTCCAGTTCTGGCACTTCCAGATTTTACAAAAGAATTTGCGTTAGAATGTGATGCCTCAGGTAATGGCATTGGGGTTGTCTTAATGCAATTACAAAGACCAATTGCATTTTTTAGTAAGTCTCTTTCTGGAAAAAATCTGAATCTCTCTATTTATGACAAAGAGATGTTAGATGTTGTTGCTGCAGTCCAAAAATGGCGCCCGTACTTGCTTGGCAGACACTTTAAGATTTATACTGATCATCGCAGCCTCAAGTACTTTTTGGACCAGAAATTGTCTTCGATGGAACAACAAAAATGGCTGTCAAAATTGTTAGGATATGATTATGAGATTATATTCCGTCGTGGAAAGGAGAACGTTGCAGCTGATGCCTTATCAAGATGTCAGGGCTCACATTTTTATATTTCTACACCTATTTTTTCTGGTGTTGACGACATTAGCCAAGAATGTCATGCTGATGCAGATTTGGGACCACTCATTCAACAATTACGTCAAGATGCTGGCCGTAAGGTACACTTCTCTTATACTGATGGTCTATTGCGTTATAAAAATCGTATAGTGGTGCCACCAACTTCAGCATGGTGCACTAAACTGCTTAAAGAGTTCCATTCTAATCCTATTGGTGGTCACTCTAGTTATTTACGGACGTACAAACGTTTGCAACAAAAAATTTACTGGAAAGGTATGAAGAAGTCAGTAAAGGATTTTATTGCTCATTGTGATGTTTGTCAACGCAATAAGTCTAAGTCTGTTTCTCCACCGGGTCTCTTGAATCCTCTTCCTATTCCTGCTGACATATGGTTAGATATTTCGATGGATTTTGTTGATGGATTTCCAACTTCTCATCGAAAGAACTCCATTCTTGTGGTAGTAGATCGCCTATCCAAATATGCACATTTTATACCACTCACACATCCGTATACTGCCAGTTCTGTAGCTCAAGTCTTTGTACGAGAAGTGGTACGTCTTCATGGCATGCCAAGGAGTATTGTGAGTGATCGTGATCCGATATTTATCAACAATTTTTGGGAGGCATATTTTGCTCTGCAAAACACAAAATTATGCCGTAGCACAGCATATCACCCTCAATCTAATGGGCAGACAGAAGTTACTAACCGTACATTAGAATGTTATTTGAGGTGTTTTGCTGGTACAAAGCCAAGTGATTGGTCGAAGTGTCTACCATGGGCTGAATGGTGGTATAATACAAGTTTTCATTTTGCTATACAAATGACTGCTTATCAAGCTGTTTACAGTCGGCCACCACCCACGATTATATCTTACTTGTCAGGTTCCACAGCTGTGCATGCTGTTGATTTCAATCTACGAGCAAGGGACCATACTTTGAAGATTCTTAAGTCACACTTATAGAATGAAGAATTATGCAGATTCAAATCGTATAGAACGTCACTTTGAAGTTAATGATTTTGTTTATCTTCGGCTACAACCTTATAGACAAAGCACGGCCTCCACGCAAGCTTACTCTAAGCTTTCTCCTAAGTTTTATGGACCATTTCGTATTTTAGAGAAGATTGGACCAGTTGCGTATCAATTGGATTTACCAATTACCAGTCGCATTCATCCTGTGTTATTTCATGTTTCGCAGCTAAAATTGAAACTTGTTTCTTCAATTACTGTTGACACTAACTTGCCTATAACAGTGGATTATAATAAATGGGAACCAGACACCATCTTGGAGCGCAAAATGTTCAAAAAAGAAGATCGTGCAGGAACCAAATGGTTGTTCAAATGGAAGGATCATTCGACAGACGAGGCCACATGGGAAGATGCTGATGAATTACTACTTCGATTCCCTGATTTTGAAGCTTGAGGACAAGCTATTTTTCGAGGAGGGTGGGATGTTGCGATGCCAAACTCCCTAGCAAACTAAACTTCCTTATTTAGACATGCTTCTTTAGCTTATACGTTTTTTTAGTTAGGCAATTCCCTTATTTTCGTTTTTGCTTGCTGTGCAAGATTGTTAGCTATATAAATACTCTTCATGACTTTGTTAAAGAGATCATCAGATCAATAAACCTAATAAGTTCTTCTAGTTCAATTCTAACAACAAAGGTTGCTTGCCCCAGATCAAAGGGCTTTATCCTGGTTCTTTGTTTATTTTTCTAGCTTTCTCCTGTGTAAAGGTCTAGTACCCTAACACAATATAATCCCAGGTATGACCTCTAAACCAAAATGTTCGTACTTTTTTCTCCCAACTTAATCCCATGAAGAATTTAATTTCATTATTCGTTAAATTCAAATCAATTTAGTTATTCAATATTTGAAATAGCTGCCTTGGAAAATAATGGAACGTGGACCTTGGTGCTTCGCCCCCAAAATAAATATATATGTAATTAGGTGTAAATGGGTATACCGTATCAAATACAACTCTGACGGTACAATTGAGCGTCATAAAGCTCGATTAGTTGCAAAAGGCTACACTCAACTTGAGGGAGTCGATTATCACGATACTTTTGCACCCGTTGCAAAACTTGTGACTGTTCGTATGTTGTTATCCATTGCCTCTATTAAAGGCTGGTCTCTTCACCAATTTGATGTCAATAACGCCTTCCTTCAAGGTGATTTGAACGAAGAAGTTTATATGGAATTACCACCTGGTTTTAGACGACAAGGGGAGAACCTTGTGTGTCGTTTAAATAAGTCTCCTTATGGACTTAAACAAGCTTCTCGTCAGTGGTTTGCAAAGTTTTCAACCACTCTTATTTTAGAAGGTTTTAAACAATCTTTAGCAGATTATTCGTTATTTTATTATCATCAAGGTTCTAGCTCTATATATATTTTAGTATATGTAGATGATATTGTTATGACAGGAAATGATCCTATATTGATTCAACACTTCAAAAGGGTTCTTGAAAACAAATTCTAAATCAAGGACTTAGGTAAGTTGCAATATTTTTTGGGTATTGAGGTTTCTCGATCATCGAAAGGCATATTTTTATGCCAAAGAAAATACACATTGGATATCCTCCAATACGCAGGGCTAACAGGATCACGCCCATCATCTTTTCCTATGGAACAAAACACAAAAATAAAGCCCACAGATGGCACTAGTACAAAATTGGTCTTTGGTGACAGTTCAAATTCAAAAACCATGACAGTCCACTAGTGAACTGTCACAAAAGAGTTAGCTGTGAGATATAGGTGACAGTTTCTTACTAAAACTCTCATAAATCTAAGTGAATAACCGTGACAGTTTTTCAAACCGCCATGGAACAAACATATGGTGACTGTTTTTGATGAAAAATGTTATATAATTCATTAATGTATGATAACAGTTTTTAAACAGTCACGAGTTTTAAGATACCGTGACACTTTTTTACATGAAACTGTTATCTAACTTGAAAATAAATCATGACCGTCTGTTTAAAGTATCATGTAATTACGCGGGTCGATAAAGATCAGCGGCATAGATGAGTTTCCAGCATCCTGAAAACTGAAGTCGCACGATCTGGTCCCCCATTCTTCTCCACTCTTCCTTAGTTTCTCAGATCTTCTTGGTATTCCCCATTCTCTCTGCTAAACTCTAACCTCCGCCATAACCACCCCCGCTTTGGCGTCTACGATATAGACTGACTTCGCCTCAAATTGAGCACCCGATCTTTGGAGTAGCAGACAACTTCTTCCTCCTAATTTTCTACTTAATCAATACCATATTCTCTCTTTTTCATTTTCTCTACAAATTATTCTTTCAATAGGGTTTGGCCGGGTTTCTTGCGTATCTTAATTTGGATGAATTGGAGCTAAGGTTTTGGTTTTTCTTCAAATTTTTGATCTGATTAGTGGTTTGGGTTTCTATTATTTGGTCAATTGGAATAAAGGGTTACTGGAAATTAACCAATTCAAGAGTTCGATGTCTTGTTTCTATCATTTGGTGCTTCGGGTTTCAATATTTGGATAAATACTTGGTGTTGATATAAACTACAATTCAAAACCAAGGTATGAATTGCAACTGAAATTTGGATTCTAGGGTTTTGTATTGAGCTTTCAGTTTGATCCCATGATTTAATTTAGCTTTTGTAACTTAAAGATTTTGAGAGACAAGATCTGAAACAGCAAGAATATTTAAAGTTCATGAAGTAGAAAATCAAAAAATTGGAAGACAAGCTTGAAAAAGTAGGTGATTTTGTGAGCTGCTGTGAGGAAAGAGATAGGAAATGAGATTGATCGAGAGACAGGGCATGGCAATGAAATTTCCAGTGTTCCTATTCATCTTGGGTAAGATGATATTCTTTACATTTGGTTACTTTGATGATTGTTCTATTTACTTTGATGTGTGTTCTATTTACTTTGATGTATGAACATGGTATTAGTTTAGACTTTTGCGCTCTGCTATTAGCTTTGTTTGTGTGAAAAGATTTTGTGGGGCAGAATCTTTTTTGTTTATTTTTCAGGTACGTAGACAAGTTGGGTAATTTCTAAACAATTGAGAAACTTCTCATAACATTGGAAAATCCGGGAACGTTGTTCAGGTATGAATGCGTTCCTACAGAATTAGTTTATTTATACTTGGGTTGTTTGAGTGGTATAAAATTCATTAATTCTGGTTGAATAAACTGAGGAAAATGTTTCAATTTGAAATCTCGAAAGCCCGCCTTGGTCAACATATGATTTTGCTATAATTTTACTCTACTCATGGTTTATGTTTATTAATATTCATCGGTGTACCCTGAACCCTGAACCCTGAACCCTGAACCCTGAACCAGGGCTTGTAACTCATTGTGCTTCTATGAGAGAAAAATGTGTTAAATGATTGGATAAGTTTCTCCAGGGCTGACTCTGACATTTGGATGACCCTGGGCGGAAAGAATTCGAAGCGCCTCTTGATGCAATTTTTTCTGAAGCATACACAGATTTTATATCTTTCCTTTTGCATAAAGAGTTTCCATTTCGGCTGGTATGACCATTTTAGTATGCACATAGACACTATAGAAACTCAAGCATTTGGTCCTCGGCGGATGAGTGAATCAGTATTGCTCTTCGCAGTTTAGTATGCACATAGACACTATAGAAACTCTAGTATTTTTCCAGATTAATGCATTCAGTAATTCTGAAATTGAGAATGCAACTTTGGTTCAATGTAATGAAGATTGGGAAAATTTGAATTGAATGAAGGCAGACAAACGCGAATGAAAAGATGTTATTACTGAACTGATTATAGATTTGTGATCTAAGTTAACCGAATAAAAAGGGCTTGTAACTCATTGTGCTTCTATTTAGCAAACTCACAAGACCAAATATTGAATTTTTTTGGCCGCCCTGTGCTGGAGCACATCTTGCCACCCTCCAGAACCGGGCCTGAGTTTCTCCCATGTTTCTGTTTTTCTCTTGTAGCTTAACCGTAGCACTTAGACCACTGCGTGCATTACTGCATCACATGTTATTTACTCTTTTTTGTGCATAATGTTTTGTTCCTGGAAAAGTGTAGTTGTTTGCTCTTTTTTCCAACTGGCTGATAGTCCAGTAGTTAAGCTGAATCCCTAGTTTTGTTATGATTTGGTAGAGCAATTTTACAGCAGTAATCCCCAAGAATCTTTCAGAAATGCAAAAGCAAAGGTATTGTATTCATTATTCCAATCATCTTAGTCTAAGTGGATTCTGGTGCTACTTCCCGTCTTAGAATTAGCATCTAAACTTTTTTTTCTCAATTTTCTATTACATAAGATTAAGGAATACTGATTTTTTGAAGTATACATCAGAGAGTAAAAAGGATGTTATTGAGTTATTAGTAAAAGCATCAGGATGCTTACTGACTCCACTCACACAAGAAATCAAGTATGCTTTTTAGTTTATTATTTTCTCGTTCACTCTTCTAAATATCTTGTCTGTTTTGGATGATTGACTGCTGCATTTTTAGATGGAGATGGCCGAGAGGTATACAGGATGACATTATGGAGGCACTTTCCATTCAAGATTTGGGCCAGGTAAATCCCCATTTCGGTTTGAAGCTATCCTGCATTGGTTTTATCTATAACATAGACTTCATCATTTTGTTATTGGTGCAAGCATTCCACGTGGATTTGGAAGCCCGAGTTTGATGTTTGGCAACTTGCAAGCATTCCACGTGGATTTGGAAGCTCGAGTTTGATGTTTGGCAACTGAACCGATTATCCTACAATTTCAGGGTACATAATTGCAGCTTGGATTGGCTGTTGAAAGCATTAAAGCTACTTTGTCCGTGAAGAAAGGGCTGGCATGTGGATAACTGGGCTTCCTATCCTCAGGTGTGTGTCAATAGATTTATGACCATTTATATATTTTTCTTTTAGGTGGTAATTGACACTGCTTCCATCATATCATAAGTGAAGATGCATTACTCTTCTAGAAAGATTAAGCAGCTAGATACTTCGAGTATAATACAAGCAATATGGGCATTTAGAAGTGATGTAATGAAATGTTCAAATATTCTCAACCCTTTGCTTTATTTTTCATTTGTTTCAATTGTGCAGT
Source organism: Papaver nudicaule (assembly GCA_023529015.1). Lineage (NCBI taxonomy): Eukaryota > Viridiplantae > Streptophyta > Magnoliopsida > Ranunculales > Papaveraceae > Papaver > Papaver nudicaule. The sequence goes on from JAJJMA010151305.1 coordinate 18,836, forward strand.
CTTCTTCTTGTGTGCTGCTGACCAGGCTCACTTATGCCTGTCTGAAAGTAATTTGTCTGGAGAATATGGAAAGAAACATCTCACATTTTGTTAGGTGGACTTTGAAGCTAAGGTACCTTTCTGACTATAATGATTCCTTTTTTCTTACACTTTGTATTCTTTTCAGGAGCAGCATATTACTACTATGGCTAGATACTCGATAAAACTGTATCATGAATTGATTTTAAAGTTAATAAGTTAAATGTGTGAAAAATTGCCAAAAAAGGTATGTAAATCGATAGTCGAGGATAAATTGAAAGCTGCACCCTGAAGAGCATGATAAAGATGAAAAAGACAAATTGGGATAATGTTGAACCATTCGGAAGAAGAAATCTCCAGCTGAAGCAACATTAAAGCTGCTCAGGAAACACCATTGTGCGACAAAAATCACTAGGTATAATCATCTTTTGACTGAGTGTTGAGTTCACTTTAAGCCATTAAGCAAGACTGTAGTTTACAATTTGATGTCTTGCTCTAGAATTGTCGCCTTGGAATTGACTTTGCTGTGTGGGTGTCTCCTTGTGGAGGATCCTTCATCTTGTAGGTTTTTTAGCTTAAATAGTTTGGTAGTTGATTCTGGTTGCTTGTTTATTGTTCTCAATTTGTAAGAACTATTTGTACATCTGTAGAAACATTTTTGTGAGAATTAATATATCTTCCTCTATTTTTTTTCGTTTTTGTATTATGTTGGAACGGATTAAGTTCAGCACAGCAATTCTGCGTTAAATTCGTCACTTCACAACAATTCTATCTTTGTCTGGGTTGGTAAAGGCCCTCTGAAGAGGGAAGACGCTGACAGTTTTGCAAATAACCTGTCATGGAATAGGGTCAACGATAACAGTTTCCTCTAAAAAATGTTATCTTAATTAGCCAACTATGACAGGTTTATGAAGAAACTGTTACGCAGTAAAAGAAATTGTATTTCTCATGACAGTTTTATTTAGAAAAATGCCATCTCAAGTCTTAACAATGACAGGTTTGTAAAAAAACTGTTACCTTATAGGCATGATTCGGTGACAGTTTCTTATAAGATCTTTCGTGACAGGGGCTTATGTGACAGGCCATAAATTTTTTAAAACTGTCATATAATTATTTTGGTGACAGTTTTAAACTCTCACCTAAGCCCATTTTTGTACTAGTGTGGCAAGCTTTTAGATGATCCTTTATCTTATCGTCGTCTCATTGGACGACTGTTATACTTAACGGTCACGAGACCTGATATTGTTTATGCTGTAAACTCCCTTAGTCAATTTATGCAGAAGCCTACAACTACGCACATGGTTGCTGCTAATCGAATTCTGCGATATTTAAAAGGTTCCATTGGTAAAGGAATTCTTCTGTCTTCGAATAGTGAATTAACTTTAACTAGGTATACAAACTCCGATTGGGCTGGATGCCCAACAACTCGACGATCAACTACGGGGTACCTTACCATGATGGGAAATAGCCCAATATCTTGGAAAAACAAGAAACAACATACCGTTGCTCGATCTTCAGCTGAAGCCGAGTACCGAGCTTTAGCTAATCTCTCAAGCAAGATTCAATGGCTAACTTATCTCATGAAAGATTTATACGAGAACCAGTGAAAGTATACTGTGATAATCAGGCTGCAAAACATATTGCAGAAAATCCTATATTTCACGAACGAACGAAACACATTGAAATAGATTGTCATTTCGTGCGTGAAAGGATTCAATCAGGATTGATAGTTCCAACTTATGTCAGATCCTATGATCAGTTGGCGGACGTCTTCACAAAAGCTTTGGGTGGACAACATCATTAACGTATAATCAGCAAGTTGGGCGTACACGATATCTCTGACACGGCTCCAACTTGAAGGGGAGTATTGGAAAGAAACGTGTATTATTGGTTTACTTGGTTTGCACACCAAGTTGTTGATATATTTAGATTGTTACTGTATATAGACTGATTTCCTTTAGATTTCCTCCGATTGTATTGTAACCAAAACCCTATATATACAAAGTAATTCTTTCTCTTCTAACATATAAAGAAGAGGGTAAATCTCTGTGTCTCTTATTTTACAGAAGACATTACTGATGAACTTCAGTATGTTATTTCGAGAGTGACTAGGTTTAGTTTAGATTAGTTAGCTGTGTAGCAGGAGTCCGTAAAAAATCGATTTGGTAGGAGATAATTAGGGCTTTAAAAAGGTATCGACCGACTTTAATATAACCTTTCAAATTCGAAAAAAAAGGTACTTCGGACAAGACAGCCCGCGATGATACAGTTGTATTGGGCTCTAAATATCTTGCTTCTATGTGGATGGCCTAGCTGTACCAGAACAAAACATCATAGCTCCCTCATCTTTATGTTCAGAGAAAAACAAAAACGTAACGACACTGGTCATACCCTAGTAAGCATACATGCAGTCCATCTAGTATGAAACTCTGTATTCCTACTAATAGCATGCACCCCTTTTCGAAAGATGGCACGTAAGCATTTCAGAAATCTTCCCCCTTTTTAAAACTGCTCTGAATAGATGAGGTTTTTTAGTTTCCTAAATGACTGCCATACTACACATACACACTGTATCGAACCAACATACACACATACACCAATCAAAAATTTGGTTTGAAACACACATCTATTGTGCAACATATACACACAGACAGACTACCTTAATTGTATTGTATTGTTGTCTATGAAGTATGTGTATACACATCTGTATTGTTGGTGTATTGCTTTGAAACACACAGCCAGACTACCTTCAAAGAAAGAGTCTTTTATTCCCCCTAATACTTTGCACCCACAACCCAAGTTAATTACAAAAGAAACAAAACATATCCTAACTAAAATTCAGTTTGTCGTGGGTGCATAGAACCCAGGTGAACCCACCTGGCTCCGTCCCGGAAGTCAGCTAACGAGAAGATACATATTTGAAGAAGATCACGAACATTTGATAGAACGGTGCCGCATTTTCAATATAATGGTGCCTTTGAGGCGGAAATTGAAGAAAAAACCGTGTTACATGCATCATATGTACATCAAAATCAGGGACGGAGCTACATTGTAGCCAAGGGTGGCTCTAGCCCCCCCAGAAAATCTAAAAATTTCTTAAAAACCCTTCTAATTTACTGTTATTTGAGGGAAAATATTATTATTTGCCCCCCAAAATTATTTTTTTCATGTTTAGCCCCCCTTGAATATTTTTTCTGGCTCCGTCCCTGATCAAAATGTTTATGATTAGAGAAGAGAATGAAAAAAATGCTTTTGAGGATTGAGAGATATATGGATGAAAAAAGTAACATGGACATTAGAGCATCTCCAGCAGTCATGTGGAGGTCATATTTTGACCTCAATTTATAAGGGTATATACATGTGGCACAACTAAGACCTTTTGGTTTATAAACCACCTCCAACAGTGAAAGGTTTTAACCCTAAGATTTGATTAAAAAAAATTCATAACTAATTCAAAAAATTAATTGATTTTCTTTTCATATTAGTCAATTTTATTTCGGTGCTGCTATTTGACACTCAATTCTTCACTCTGTCTAGCAGTCACACCATCCAGACCCTTCATCTGGGATGTGTGGAACCCGTTTCTGTGTGATATGGGTCCTGGCTGAATGTGATGTATCAGTACTTTAGCGACATGTGTCCTTGAGTGCTAAAGAAAGTGCTAAAAAAGAGTGTTGAATAGCATTTTCGATTTTATTTTTTACAATAATAAAAAATAAAAAAATTAGTTACATCAATGATATGGAGTTATAACACCTTTTGATGTCCATGTCAATACTACTACTCCCTCCGTCCCTCTAAAATAGCGGAGAAGTAAGTTTCTCTTAGAATAAGAAACTTTTTTGATTTTATAAATATCCATTCACTTTCCTGTTTTGCCCTTTATTCTTTTCCCAATACTAGAAACATAAAATTAGTTGTGTTGATAACTATGTTAATAAATAAGGGTAATTTTTGGAAAAACCCATATTGAAATTGGAGCTCCGCCTATTCAATGGGACAACCAAAATTTACAATTCCTCCTTTTTTAGAGGGACGGAGGGAGTATTTTCTAAGACCCAACTAATGGTGATTGATTTATCTTTATCTTTAATGAGGGTCTTATTTCCTATGTATCAATAAAAATTAAAACCTCCAACGTTGTTGGAGATGCTCTTAGTGGAATGGAATCACCTAGCCATATAGATGACAAACACACCGAACTAATTGTATCGTTCAGGAAATACAATAAGAATTAGTTCAAGAAGAATTAGTTGGTGGAGATAGTTACATCTATTCCTCATCTGACGAGGATTAAAACTAATTGTTTGCGTACAACAATTATCAGTGTCGTACACAATTAATCTATTTTGAGGGCGAAGCCTTTTTTAATGAGGGCGAAGGCTAATCCTAAATAGGGTTACAATGAAGTAAAAAGGTCATCCCATATAAAATATATATTTTTAAATACAAAATAACCCTTGATTAGTAGAAATTAATTATATAATTCATCACTATCATCTTCATCAAGACTCTATCTCCATTATCAAAAATCATGATGATCTTCATCAAGTTTCGGTCATCAATAATCAGTATCATCCTTCACATTCAAAACAAACATTCATAATCCATAGTTCTTCATCCCTACTAAGTATTTAATCACTACTAGATATCTAATCTATCTAAGATTTAAAAGAAACTAAAATTTTCATTGAATCGATG
>JAJJMA010151325.1:1645-15179 GCA_023529015.1 Papaver nudicaule
TAAAGCCAGGAAGGAGTAATTCTTCACAAAAAGGTGATAGAAATTCTCCTAAAACACATTCATCCAGATTTAAAGAATGTGGCTATGAGAGAAAAACAGGTAAAGGTCATCCTGTAAAACCTCATAGTAAGGTGTTGGAAAAACCACCTGAGAGAAGAACTTCTTTAAAAAAATCGGTACAGGTATGGGTTGAAAAAGGAAAAAGGGATTCTGGTACCTTTTATCCTGTGAATCAAAGAGCTAGTCAAACCCTATACCTAGACTCCTATCACAGTACTTGTGATACAGGAGGAAAAACGGGAAATAAAGGTGTAAAGACAGGTTTCAACGCTTGTAACACCTTGAAAAGTAACAGAAAACGAAAGACACTGCTGTCCTTGTCACCAAGGACTTCAGTATCCTCCTCTCACTAAATTCTTTTGTGCAGTTTTATTGTTGAAATAATCCTGATAACAATGGAAATACTGCATAAGAATTTAGGGAGTCTGTACAGGAGGAAAACAGACTGATTTTTGATTAGCCTGGGAAGTCGTACCGTTCGCGAACCGTGAACGATAGTTTCTGTTACGTATCCAGAGTCTCGATTGATATTTATCTTCAAAGGAGAGTTTTTATCTCATATAAAACCTTTAGTCCGATCCTTTAAAAACTCTAAATTTCTAAGATCAAAAGATTATATCAAGCATGACAGACTCTGGAGAAAAAGGGGAAGAAATCTGGACAATTGTCTTTCCAAACAAGAAGATTCGCATAGAATCATCTGATGATAAAGCCAGCCATATATCTGTACAAGGTAATCTTACTGTTACAGAAATGAAGGAAATTCATCAGATAAAAAGATGGATGAAGTACTTGATCAACTCAAATACTTTGCTGGTGAGATGGGTGCTCTCGCAAATCATGTGAATACTGGCTTCCATGATTTAATTAAGAGAGTTTCAACCATTGAAGAACAACTTGGTACCTTGATAACCTCAAGTAATAAGACTGTTCTTTCAGTTAAGATAGTTGATTGCTTGTGAGAAGTTGTTATTACTTTTGCCTAAGGAATATAAACTATACCTAAAAGTAGTTTGCCTTTTCATGCTTTTTAGAGTTTTTCAGCATGTACTACTTTATTTCATTAATAAAAGTTCTTTTTAGATGATTATTAATGATGTTTGCAATACTTGATTTGTCTACCTCAATCTTATTGCAACACATAGCTCTTTCCATTACCTCGGTAGTGATGTAAAGTTATGTCTATTATAAAAGTTAAGCTTTTTCTCATGATCAAGAAACTTTTGATTGTATGATTTTTAGGGTTTTCACAAACTCGGAATCATATACTCTTTTCTAAAAATCTGGCTAAGGGAAAGAGATTATAAACAAAGGTATACTGGATAACATAAAATTGTTTTGTCCATGTTAGGCTTTGTAAGTTGTTCTGTATTGAATAACACCACATGGGGGAGAGTTCTTAACCGAGCGTGCGCTTAATGACAAATCTTTTTGGGGAGTGTGGATGTGGAATATTAGGAGAAAAGTGTGTCTATATTTCTCCAAAGATGAATCAACTTAGAGATCATCGTTCTGATTTCCTAGTTATGTCATCTTAAACTTGGTATGCGAGTACTTAGCTTAACCTATTCAATAGGTTTATAAAACCCTAGTCTCAAACTACTTTGTTATATTTTTGTGACAAATAGGGGGAGAATACATATGGTTCTTGTTCTTGTGGTTCATAACCATAGGGGGAGAACATCATGTGCTTACTTGTTGTACTTTTTCAAAGTATCAAGTAAGGGGAAGTAATTAAAGTTAAGAAGAAGCTTCATATTAGGAATGAGTAGAATCACTTTAAAAGTTTTGATACACGGACTTTAAAGTTTCCTCAGATTCTTTGCACAAAAAACATGTGGGATTAGCATATTAACCCATGTAAGCTTGAGCGTACCTTTGTGGTTGTTTGAGCTGGAAATGTTGTAGGTGCTGTCTACGGATTTCTCAACAAGAGTTAAAAGATCACATCAAGACTCAAGGGAGAAGTTGAAGAATTCAAGAAATCGAGATACATCTGGTTAATACGTAATTGTATATCTTTTGAATCCATATGTAAATTGGTTTTGTCACTGAAATTGACTAAGGGGGAGATTGTTAGGGAATTGTCCGGTCAAACCCACTAGCGTTGGTATGTCAAGCTGGTTGTCAGTTTTAGGTGTCAAAACTCAATCTTGATTTAGCCTACTAGAGTTTAGATTTCGGAATTGGGATATAAACAAAGTAGTAGAGACCTTTAAGACGAAGACTGTGAAGACAAAGAAGACATCAATTATTTTTCATCGACAAAAGGTTAGTAGGAGTTATGAATATTATGGAAATTATTTTATTCTACTTATTATATCTTTCGAAATAGTCGGCTACTTTAGTAGAGATACTAATAGCGATTGAGATCGTGTTCTTGTCTACATGACCATGTGTTATATTGGTATTTGTTCCCACGAATACTAAGTTTACAAGAATGCATGAGATAGATTCGATACCATTTGTCCATAGCAATGGTTTGCTTGCAAATCACGTGTTGGATATGGGTGAATCTAAAGGAGTAATCTTAAGCAAGGGTCCAGTGGATTATAGCTGAGGGCGTCTAACACGTCTAAGTACTGGCCCAGCCCAGAACTTCCAGCGGATCCAGTTAAACCCTAATTCTGAACTAAGGCGGTTCACGAACGGGTTCGTGAACAGTGAATTGGGATTTTCTCCTGAGTTCCAATGCATCAATTTGTGCACGTACATGTACGTGAACCACAGATTCGATGTATCTGGCCGGAATTCAGAAGGACGGTTTGCGAACCGTCCAAGGTGAATATTCTCTGGGATTTTCACACGGGTTAAACTCCAACTCCTTTATCTCTTAGTTGGACTTGTTTATCAAGAAATATCTTATGTGGTCCATCTAACGAATCTCAATGAGTCAATAAGATAAAGATTATCTCTGGTCTGTTGGATTTCTATCTTGAAGTGTTTTTGAGCTAACAAAACACTTGGCAGATAAATGATTAATGAATTCCAATTGAGCTAAATCTCTGTTTACTTGGTTTGCAAGTTAGGTTTTCCTAAACTTGTGGGACAAGTAACTAGTTTCTTTATTCCTAAGCAACCTATTGTTTTTACCTGGAAAAACAATGCACCGTCTCTGGGTACTTTCGTAGTGTTCGAGATCAAAGTCGAACAAGACGAGCCTAAACCAAGTCAATGGCCGTTCACGTCTTGCTTCGGTCACAGAGAAGATAGAGGTTGATCTAGGGAGGGAAACAACGAAGAAACTTGAGATCAGGTTGAAGATGTGTTTTGGGTGTAAGAGTTCAAGATCTCCGTCGTGAAAGTGACTGGAAATCTCCAAGGCTAGAAGTATGTTGGGTTGCTCAGGCGTGTTTACTTCTGAGGCTCTGGTTCATTCAGGTATTCTGAATATCTGGTTGTTTCTGGAAAGATATTCTTGCCTTGGAAGATAAAGGAGGCCTATATTTATAGTTTTGAACTCACCCTGATCTCTCCACAGAGAAGGTGGAAGTCGTGGAAGAGTGGAAGAGTGGAGGACATGGGTTGGTTTCCGTAACTGCCTGAGTTGTGTAGAACATGTCCACTCGCGCCATCTTCTCGTAACTGTCTACTATCTCCATCAGTTTCTTTCAACTGTCGTAGACCGCCAGACCAATACCCCTAAGTTATCCCCCCGTGTGATGTTTTGATGTCTCGAGTGATACGCAGATATTGCGTAGTTGAGTTGAGTTGAGTAGAGTCGTATGACTAATTGTCATGACCAACATGAGTGTGGCTTTGGTTGCCACGACCTTGGCCTTTGGCCAAGGCCAACTTGTATGGCGCCATGAGTCATGGCGTCGTGGCTTTGGTTGCCACGGCCTTGGCCTTTGGCCAAGGCCAACTTTGTTGCAGCTGGTGCATGCTGGCTATGTCGCCTTGGTTGCGTTGTGCGTGCTTATGCTACAACATACTTGAAGTCATGGCTTGTTTATCCATGGTATGTTAGACTATCCTGAGCTTAGGGTGTGGTCTGTTTAAGCATGTTTAGGCTGTTGTATGCTTCTCAGAGAGTTCTGGACAGGCATAGAGCTTCGATATTCCTGAGATTTTCATTAAGACTCGGATGTCGAGTCGTATCTTTAAAAGGAAATCCATGAGGATGCGTCTCTGTTAACTCTTCACCATGTACCATTGAGAGATCTGGTTCCGATGTCGAGGAATCCGAGGCGATGTCGACATGAAGCAGATTAATGGGTTTAATGTGCTGGTGAGATTATCAGTACTGCACTATAATATCATCCTCTCCACCGGGAGTTATAAGAGAGAACTCATAGAGAGTTTATTCAGCTCGTAGAACGGGTTGCATTCTGAGCTATAGAGATGTGCCTGAATAGGCAATTGCACTACGATATCATTCTCTCCACCCGGGAGGCTATAAGAGGGAACTCGTAGAGCTATAGAGATCTGCCTGAGTAGGCAATCGCTTCTTGGAAAGGCATAATATAAAGAGATTTACGATTTTATCCCTTCTCCATTTTTCACCATCTACAGAAAGTCCCCTGGTTAGCGTGGAACAATAATGTTTCACACTAAGCACTCGGATGGTGATGGCAACCTCAATTTTCTCAAGGCTTTCTATTCAATTCTAGTAGAGATTATATCGAGCTAATATTCTAATATGAACTATAGCTATGATGTAAAGCTGAGAGTAAGACTATGCGTGTGAAAACATGCAAGTGTAGTTGGATGAAGCCTTTTTTTTTTTTTTAGGTGTTAGGGGGACGAGATGGGTGGTGCCATAGTTGGCATCACGATGGCCGAGACAAGCAAGGGGCCATGGTCACAGCATCATGGCCATGGGCCCTAAAGCAAACTTAGGGGTGTGGGTGGGTGGGGGCCCGGGGGGCGAAACACCCAATATGTTCTTTTTTTTTTTTTTTTTTTCTAGGTTATTCATGGCGCCATAGGTTTCATGGGCCACGACCTTTGTGGCGCCGTGACTTTTCTAGAGAAGGGGACACTATGCTTAGTGAGGTCCCCAGTGTCATGTATGTGAATACATACATAGGCTAGGTCTTAGCCAAGAAAATAAAAAGAAGGGAGAGGTTTTACCCGTTTTAGCAGAGAACTTTTCCTCCTTCTTGTCGTGATCAAGTCCTTGTTTCTCCTTGATCGTCTCCGCCTGGAGAATGGTTATGCAATTAGCTAATTTTCAGAGCAGCGCCTTTGGTGGTGTACTTTCCAGCAAGACGCGTCCATTGGTGTTCAGAGTTGAATCCGTAGTGTTGAGTGAGGTGGAGCACCGATGCTTTACGAGACAATGACCAATCCAGTGGTAACCGGTAGCAACAGTTGGTAGAGAAATACCAGGGGAGTCGATCGTATTCTTTTTTTTCTTGGTGTGGATCTGAACGCCTTCTGTTTTGGTGTAGAGCATGTGTCGTCCCGTCTCGGTATCCCCCTTACAGAGACTCCCCCCCAAAGCACAATGATTGCGCCAAGTCCCCTGTTGTTGAGGAGGGTGTTGGAGTCAAAATAGGCGAACTACTTGATGAAGATGTTTACCTCGTCGTCTTTACTGAGTAGTGAAGTTCTAGGAGGATGTTGGTGCTATGAGGTGTTTCTCCATGAGATGTGGCTCCATGAGGTGTGGCTCCATGTACTTGGTAGCGCCGTGGATGTTGGCGCTATGAGCTTTGCACCATAGTCTATTTGTTGTAAACTCCGACAGTTTGCGTCTTGCGTGTCTCCTGATGTTTGCGTCATATATCTTAACTCACTGGTTGTATCATCACGAAATTTTTACACATGGTAGTAGACATCCAGGGAAGTATTGTGTCCAAAAATCTCTTCGAGGCTCCTCGTAGATTTTCCGTAGTACTCGACGTGGTCTTGCACATGATTCCTGATTGCGAGTCTCGCGTGTGCTGTAGTGTTTGTGTCGTATCTCCCAATCCCCTTGCTGGATTGGTATGAATTTTATTATGTGTTGGGAGACATACAGAGAAAGATTGTGTCCGAAAATCTTTCCAAAATCCCTTGTGGATTTCTCAAACCGGTTGTTTCTTCGCGACGGAAGTTGCTGGCGTAGGAAATTCTGACAGCTCTTCTTTTCCCCAATGTTCACGCCATATTTCTCAAACCACGTGCAGTTGTTGTATGAAATTTTACCACAAAGTTGTAGACATTAAAACGGAGTTTGTGGATAAATTTTACCCAAGAACTCCTCACGAGCTTTCTGAAGCAACTGTTTTGGTTTCGTATGTAAGTCCCGTCCACTTACTTCGGTGTGTTGTAATGTTGACGCCATATCTCTTGATCCACGGATTGGATTGCCACAAAAATTTTACACATAACATTATACACCTGTAGGAAGATGTTGTCCAAAATTCACCTTAAAATCTCTTACTGATCTTCCGCGTTGCTCGTTTTCGTGAAGGTTGTCGTACATCGAACTTGGTATGAAGTCGTGAGCACGCCTTTGTTTGTCTCCAGAGTAGGTTTGCTCCATGGAGACCCATAACTTCTCCACAAGATGGTCTACCGTACTTGATTGGTAACTCTAACGCTGAGGTTGTAGGCAATAGTGTTGATTCAGAGGGTTAATGAAGGCTGGGAGAACATTTTACGGAGTCACAGAGGTATATGGTGGTGAACATCCTGTGGGGCTAAGGTTTGGTGAACTTCTTGTTGTAAGAGATATCTTCCGGGGAAGGTAATTTTCTGTTTTGTAGCGCTGTGGGTGTACGAGTAGAAAATCTGCATAGGTGCATAAGGTACCATATCCATCAGATCTACTCATACATACAGTAACTTTAAACAAGATTCAATGGTGCGAGGACCATAAGAACAATACCGAAGGTAAACATAATAACAGTAATCAAAGGCTAAATGCATAAAGACTTGTATTAATTTCTGTGTTGTAACTACATGGATTGCAACCCTAAGGAACCATAGGAGATACAGACCTAATCCCACTCTTGCCGCTTAGGTTCTACCCAAAAGAATCCAACCCCTACAATGTTTTCCAAGCTCGCCTTATATAGGCCGAGCTTGGGTGGTTTACAGTTAATAGGACAAACGACTCAATCGTGGAGGTGTCAGTCCTTGTCGAGTAAGGCGGTTTATTCGGTGGTGCTCCGAAGTTGACTCTGGGGCTTCGGTCCTTCGATGCAGTCCGAATCCTTTTCTTCCGAGTTCTCACTTCGTTCGTGTTTGGTCTCTTTTCCTCCTTGGTTCAGTCCGAAGCTTCGCTGCCGATTTTCTCGGTGCGGTTATGCTTCTTAGATGTGAGACACGTGTCCCGAGGGGTTTTACCCTCCACAGTGGGATTTAGTTTTAAAGGTGTTTCATGGTTCCGCGAATGCGGAGTCACGGGGATAGTCTTGGTGGAAGGTGTGAGGCTATGGGAATATTTCGTGGTGGAAGGTATTCTAGAATTTGAAACTTGGGAAGGTCTAGTGAGACAAATACCTTGAATCTCCGTATTTGTTCGCACTCCAGGAGTTTTAAATCTGATTCCGTAGAGTTGATTGTCTCTTCCAGCATGTTGTGGTAGAACAGGTGTGTTGAGGGAGAGCTTAGCACTTTAGAGCGGATTCTCCAAGCCTTAAGTGAACACGTAGGAAGTCTTTCCCTTTCTCCGTCTATTGGCACATCTTTTGAAGTCCTTGCGCTTGGATTACTCCACTATGTCATCTTTTTGGATTGGGTTGCCACCGACAGATGTCGGAGACTCGTTGCTAGTGATAGCGGAGAAGAGCGCCACCATCATGATACTGCTTACTCGAAAGACGAAGACTTGGTGACGTTGTTACCAGGAGGATCCTGCAAAGATATGAATCCTGGTGGCTTTGAGGCTTCTGTAGAGGCGTCGGTAATATCGATGTTGATTAGAGTTCTTCTCTTGGGTCTCCCTTCCTTCGAGAGATCTGTAGCGGGTAGTCCCGCGTTGTATGGATATTTATGGTCGAGCAGGCTCCTCCCATGTTGTATGGATATCTCTGGCCATGTAGGCTCTTCCATGATGATGAAGCGCTTTGGTAGAAACAAGGGAGCATCTGTTGTACTTCACGTTTCCCTTTGGGTTGTGGCAGCCGGCATTGCCATCGGTACTTAGTGGAGTGGAGAGCGGTGGCGAGGAGTCCCCAGCCATATTTTCCGATATCTTATCAGCGTCTCTCAGTGGGTTCGCCTTTCCTCGTGCAGATACATGTGTATTTGCCTTTCGAAGATGAGTAAGCAGAGCGTTCTCTCTAGTTGTTGAGAATCATCAGGTCGGGGTAATCCGGTTGTTCCCTCCTTATTCAGACGTCTAATAGCTCCAGTACTTCGTCGAAGATGATGAGTCTGGGAATCCTGTATAGGCTTCAGTCCTCGTACTCCTCGCGGTGGTTGTTGCAGATCTGCATCTTGTGCTCGGGTCACATTCTTGTTCGGGACCCTTTGAGTTGTGTTGTGTCGGTACCCTGTTGTCTGGTTTACTGACGGGTCTCCTGTTATCACGAGCTTCTTCGATCCTTACTGCTTGGATCCTTTTCTATCAAGACAGGGACGGTGGTGGTTGATCGTCTTGCGGCTTCGGAAGTTTGAAGTCGAAACTTCCTCCAGTGAGGAGCATCCCATGAGAGAGGGGTCTTTTGGATATGGAGGTTGGTGTGGACGAGATATAGATGCGCGTCCTCCTCTTGGTTCTCCAGGGGGTTTCTCTTGGTCGAGAAGCAGAGTTGGACTGGACATGCTTGTGTTCAGGTTTGTCTTGAGAGTCCAAACCCTGGAGTTCCTGGCTGGCAGTGGTAACTCTGGAAGTCCCCATGTCTCGTCGTCATTCTCTTAGTGATGATGGAGTTGTCCGTCCCTTCAGTGTTTGTTGGTAAGTCCTTTGTTGCCATGGGTACTACAAGCTTGATTTACCCCTTTCTAATAGTTGTGGCACCGTGACTTGTGGCGCCATTACTCGTGGTATCGTAGTTTGTAGCGTTGTGATTCGTGGCGCCGTGACTTGTGCCGTGATCCGCTTCGACCCATACTGTCACCTAAAGTTTCCAAAGCGAGCTTGAAGTCGTATGCTCCAGGTGTATCACCTCTGTAGCTGGACTCTTCCTCTTATTCCCTTCGGTGATGGTACTCACGGAAGGTAAGTTGTTGTTGTACTGCTCGTTGATGAGGTTGATGTCGCCGTTGGCATTACAAGCCTCTTCGCTTCTTAGGGGTTTGGCCCTCTCCGGTAGCGCTGGTGCAGGCGAGGCAAGTCTTTTGCAGTTTCATGAACGACTCAATAGACAAGGATCATTTTGCAGAGCTCCAATGCCGGGCAAGGTTGTCGTGCTAAGTGCAGGCTCTGGCAGTGGGGGGTCCGGGAATTTTCCGAGTCTCAGTACTCGGTGGTGTCGATGCTCCCCTCTTGGGGAAAGGGGCCCTCTACACCTTGTGTAGGCACATTTGTCGGTGCCGGTGAACTGGCGTCGTCTCCTCCTCTGGGCTCTGGAGTGGTCTATTCAAATCGTCTTTCGCGGCATATCCGAGTTGTAGCCCTCTTCATGTTGAGATTCTGCTTGAGTAGAGATCATCTCGTCATCCTAGACGTCGATCGGAGTGGTGTTCGTACTAGCAGCAGATCGGGGAGTTCCTTTGGCTTGTGAACTTGTTGATGGTTTCGCGGTTAGAGTTCCGAGATGAGTCGAGACTTCAACTTGGGTCTTGATCCGTCTTTCCGGAAGGTCGTCTCGATACTTGACTAGTTCCTCCAAAGTTGGCGTCCCTGGCATTTCCTCTTCCTTTAGGGTGGTAGCATTGATCCTTCTTGGTTGAGGGGGTCCTCATTGACTCCCTTGGGTTCTGCAGACGTGACTACTGCCTTTGTGATGCTGCTTTTTTTTGCGCAAACCGGTCCATGAACTCCAGAGGAAGTGTCTCCTAGTTGTTGTAGATCCATGGACGTCCCAGTACCATGTCTTTCTCGACGACTCCCTTAACAATGTGAAACTCCGCTATGGTTGGGGTCGTGGCGATTTCGACGGGAAATTCGATCCATCCGTAAGTGCGTACTTCGATCCCATTAGGGCCTTTGATGATGGCAGGGGCATGGATGGCTCTACTGCGAGGGATGTTAGGGGCCCTGAGAGTCTTGGCTGAGATGATGTTCACTGGGGATCCCAGGTCGATGAGTGTCTTCGAGAATTCAGCATGAGAGAGACGGGCGGTCGTGAGGAGTCCCCAATCTTGTCCTTCTATTGGCTTCCCCTGCTTAGACGTTGTCTGCTCATTGACTTCCTTGAAGGGTAGGCATTTTCCTGCTACCATGTTGAGTGCTGCGAACATGTCTTTCCGTCGTGGTTTCGAGAGACAGAGAGTCTCGCATAGTTGGTATATTATCTCCTTCACTCTCTTGTTCACCGGTTCCTTGGGGAAGGTGAATGCCCGAACTTGTAGAGGATCTTGGTATACTCCTTCGTCTCCTAGGTGTAATTCCCCGGACTCCACCTTGGCTTGGAAAATTCGCTTAAGGGTAAAGCAGACCCTGGTAGGGTGAGTAGTGATTCGGTGATAGCGACAATACCTTGGGCTCGCTACCTCTTCGGCTGTAGGAGGCTATCGTATCGGAGGGAGTTCGATTGCCCCGTCCTGGATCCAAGTGTCTAGCAACTCCAGTACTTCCTCCATGGGAAACGGGTAGTCCAGTATCTCTGGTCTGGCTTTTTGCCTCCGCATCTCCGGTTGCTGCGGCCCTCCTTGGTTCATATTCTTGTTCGGGGTCCCTGGAACTGAATTAGTGCATTTTGGATGTGTCACGTCCGTGGCAGGGCCTTTCTTCTTCCCTCCTTAACTAACGGCGCCCATAGATGGCAGGTGGGTTGGTAGGTGCTGCATCAGAGGCTACAGCACCATCAGTTGAAGAGTTGGGGTTTTTGGTATCTGATCCCGACCTAAGTTCAACCATTTTTGAGAAAGTTTTCTGTAACCGAGAGAATAATCTCCCATTGTGGTCGCCAACTGTTTTCACCTGGAAAAACAATGCACCGTCTATGGGTACTTTCGTAGTGTTCGAGATCAAACTCGAACAAGACGAGCCTAAACCAAGTCAATGGCCGTTCACGTCTTGCTTCGGTCACAGAGAGGATAGAGGTTGATCTAGGGAGGGAAACAGCGAAGAAACTTGAGATCAGGTTGAAGATGTGTTTTGGGTGTAAGTTCAAGATCTCCGTCGTGAAAGTGACTGGAAATCTCCAAGGCTAAAAGTATGTTGGGTTGCTCAGGCGTGTTTACTTCTGAGGCTCTGGTTCATTCAGGTATTCTGAATATCTGGTTGTTTCTGGAAAGATATTCTTGCCTTGGAAGATAGAGGAGGCCTCTATTTATAGTTTTGAACTCACCCTGATCTCTCGACAGAGAAGGTGGAAGTCGTGGAAGAGTGGAGGAGTGGAGGACATGGGTTGGTTTCCGTAACTGCCTGAGTTGTGTAGAACATGTCCACTCGCGCCATCTTCTCGTAATTGTCTACTATCTCCATCAGTTTCTTTCAACTGTCGTAGACCGCCAGACCAATACCCCTAAAGTTATCCCCCCGTGTGATATTTTGATGTCTCGAGTGATACGCAAATATTGCGTAGTTGAGTTGAGTTGAGTAGAGTCGTATGACTAATTGCCATGACCAACATGAGTGTGGTGCCTCCAGGACACGAGTATAGGAGTGGCCTTGGCTGTTGGCCAAGGCCAGGAGTTCATAGCGCCATTGGCTTGTGGCGCCATGGCCCAAGGAGACCGTGGCCGAGGAGACCGTGGTCCAGGAGACCGTGGCCGTGGAGAGAGGGCACAACAATAACGACCTTGGCCTTTGGCCAAGGCCAACTTGTATGGCGTCATGATTCATGGCGCCGTGGCTTTGGTTGCCACGACCTTGGCCTTTGGCCAAGGCCAACTTGTATGGCGCCATGAGTCGTGGCCCATGCTGGCTATGTCGCCTTGGTTGCGTTGTGCGTGTTTACGCTACAACATACTTGAAGTCATGGCGTGTTTATCCATGGTATGTTAGACCATCCTGAGCTTAGGGTGTGGTCTGTTTAAGCCTGTTTAGGATGTTGTATGCTTTTCAGAGAGTTCTTGACAGGCCTAGAGCTTCGATATTCCTGAGATTTTCATTAAAACTCGGATGTCGAGTCGTATCTTTAAGAGGAAATCCAAGATGACGCGTCTCTGTTAACTCTTCACCATGTACCATTAAGAGATCTGGTTCTGATGTCGAGGAATTCGAGGTGATGTCGACATGAAGCAGATTAATGGGTTTAATGTGCTGGTGAGATTATCAGTACTGCACTATGATATCATCCTCTCCACCGGGAGTTATAAGAGAGAACTCATAGAGAGTTTATTCAGCTCGTAGAACGGGTTGCATTCTGAGCTATAGAGATGTGCCTGAATAGGCAATTGCACTACGATATCATTCTCTCCACCCGGGAGGCTATAAGAGGGAACTCGTAGAGCTATAGAGATCTGCCTGAGGAGGCAATCGCTTCTTGGAAATGCATAACATAAGGATATTTACGATTTTATCCCTTCTCCATTTTTCACCATCTACACCTATCTTATTGAGTGTTATAAATAGAGGGTTAAGGGACGAAAAACCGCAAGCATCAAGCATACGTGAGATTTCTCTGTGGAATTGATCGTAAACGCTTTTCACTTCGGTGAATACTTGTTGTGGTATAGGCATCCTCTATTAGGTAGCAATTCCTCTGTGGGAATTACCTAACGACTATAAAGACTTATCTTGAGAGTTGGGAAGCACAGGTAGATAACATACCTATGTGGTTGTTATCAGATTTACCTGTAACCTCAGTAACCTACTTACGTTCTTGTCAATTCCATAGTCCTTCTCTTCTGCTATAAGGATATTCAAGAACTGGTTAAGTTACGTAAAGGTTGAAAGGAAGCAACGCACGGCTGCACTCGGTGTTGTAAGACCTAGTTAGCTCCAGTTGTATAAGTTTCTTAAGTGATTTTTCGTTTACAACTGAGGTGGAGACAAGTTGGGCATAGTTTACTTGGTTTACTTGTCAGCTCCCGCTTGTAAGTAGATTTCCGTATGACCTGGAGAAATCCGAAGGAAGTCACTTTGTGTATGTGAAACTGATAGAGGACAGTTCAAACATACAGTTGATAATCGAGGTTGCAAAGCCGGAATTATTGATGCAAGCCTTTAACAGCGGTTAAAGCAACTCCTAGGCCTGTAAAGGACGTCAGCTGAGGGAATCAAGTGTGTGACAATCTGTGGGGGATTTAGAGACGTAAGAAGTGCGACAGTAGCCACTTCGCTTGGAGGGCTTGTGAAAAAGCGAAGATACCGAGATATACCACCAACTTTTTGTTTTCGTGAACCTATAGTTGATTATGGTTGTTTGAACGATCTCACAAATCAATATTCAAACAACCACCTATAGTATGAAGTGTAATGATGTAATATGAAGTTGTAATGGTATTCGAGAGGTCAAGATCGAACAAGACTCGCCTAAAC
>JAJJMA010151326.1:0-21374 GCA_023529015.1 Papaver nudicaule
GTCTCTTGGCGTGGTCCGAATCCTTTCCTTCCGGGTCTTTACATCATCCTCATGTGGCTTCTCTTCTTCTGATCTTAGTCCGAGGCTTCGCTGTCGATCCTCTCGGAATGGTCAGGTTCCCTGGATGCGAGACACGTGTCCCGAGGGTTTTACCCTCCACAATTGATATGATAGAAATGGCAAATACGAAACATGGAAAGAAAAACCTTTATAACCTT
Organism: Papaver nudicaule; assembly: GCA_023529015.1. NCBI lineage: Eukaryota > Viridiplantae > Streptophyta > Magnoliopsida > Ranunculales > Papaveraceae > Papaver > Papaver nudicaule. The sequence goes on from JAJJMA010151326.1 coordinate 219, forward strand.
TAGCGAGGACGTTATGATTTATCAAGTAGTAAGCTTTGGTCTTCGTCTTCAGCGGCCTTCGTCTCGATTATCTAAAACTATCCTAGTCCGAGGTTGTAGAGTAAACTTATCAAGGATTGTGTTTTTGTCACCTAAACTTGACAACTAACTTGAGATTGCAATATCAGTGGGTTCAACCGAGCAATGCTCTAACAATCTCCCCCTTTATCAATTTTAATGACAAAACCAATCATACATATGGATTCCAAAAGTAAAATCTTTTAGCCCTAACCATAATGTACTTGATCTTCTTGTAATCTTTAGCGTCTTCAGATAAGAGTGTTTCTGCAAGTGAAGATTCAACGTAGAGATAACAAACTTCAAAGTCACCTCACATCTTGGTTCTAGAAGGACATAGTCCAACAAGAGTTTGTTATGCAATTGAGTAGTGTATAAAACTTGTAAGCATATTGCATCGATGCTTAAAGATAATACACAATATGATATGTTCCCCCCCTTACTCAATACACTAACTTTTTCTTTGACATGACCAACACATCGATTTTACCCTCCCTATGACAATGCCGTAGACAATTGTCGTAGTAGATAGAAAGATTTTACTTCCCCTTACTACAAGATTTCTCCCCCTTTTTGTCATAAAATAGACAAAGGAACAAGAAATATAGGAATCCTCATAAAACATCAATAATCAATGTAGACAAAGGTAAACATACCTGAAACGAGAGATAAAAAGATGCAATTCTCTCGTAAATTCCACAGTCGCACACCCCAAAAAGATATTACCATGAAGCACAAGTTCAAAAGAACTCTCCCCCATTATGTGTCATTCCATAAGGAACAACGCGACGACCTTCCCAAGCAAGGATTTGGAATAAAATCTTGGGTGAAGTACAATTTCACAAGTAAAATTGTAGTTATGTTTTTCTTTCCTAGCCAGTTATGGTCAAATAGGAATTCAAGGTTTAATCTTCCTACTTTCTCAGAGAGTTTCGGTCAACCATCGCCTTTAGAGAAAACATTACCCCTTCCTAGTGGTTGTAAGACTATGAATTAAAGGTACAACATTTAATCCAGCGGAGTTCAACATTGTATCCTACGAGGTTCCTCTTTATCAAAATCGTCTCCCCTTAGCCATAAGAGTCAGAAGCATGAATTTTGATAGTTCTTCATGAACTACTTTACCCGAACGGGTGGTATGGCTAAAAAAGCAAGTTCACGATTTATGCAATATACTCATATAAATAATCAATTAAAATCAAGCATTGCAATCATCAATTAAGATTTTAATTTAATAACATTTATTAATTAATGAAAACTGCTAAGTAATGCATTCAAGAAAATCACTCATAAAATCTAAAGCCAAGATGGCTTAGGCAAGAATGCCTCTTATTCTGAACAAAGATTTTTTCCTCATCTAGATAATGCAAAGAAGAAAAAGGGATTATTCTTCAATTACCTCCTTCTCTGGTTCTTCGTAAGTAGTCCACTCGTGTTCAATAGCAGCTACTCTTGAGGTGAGATCAGTGATGAGTTTGGTGAGTTTGATAAGTGTTGATGGTGGTTTTTGGCGAGGAGGTCACAGGAGTAATTTCGCATCAATCTCTGGCATCCTGGAATAGCTCAAGAAAAAGGTATGAATTTATTCTATAGTAGGGATAAGATATTTAAATTACCATTAGCTGTATTTTGATGTCTCACGACCCTAGCCTAGTAGCATGGTCCATATCCCTAGCTTATACAATGAAATACCCATACGCGTTAGCCCAGCTCATGCTCGAGCCAAAACCTTAGGCCATTCACGCCACTTAGCAAAGGAGGAGTATACACGGTCATTCCTTGGCCTATGGCCTAAGCCTAACCCCGCCAAGCTATCACGCCATCTACCTCTTGGCTGGCCTAGCCTAACCCGCCAATACCTTGGCTTTTATCCTTGTGGCCTAGCTTAGCTCCCGCCTAGCTTAGCCTGCCACTAGCTTTGGTCTTCCTCCTTGCGGCCTAGCTTAGCTCTCGCCTAGCTTAGCCCGCCATTAATGTTGGCCACTACCTTCTTGGCCTAAGCCTAGTCCCACCTAGCTTAGCCCGCCACTAGCTTATGGCCTATGGCCTATCTATAGCCCCGCTAACACCTTGGCATTACTCGTGTGGCCTAAGCTTCACCCGCCAGGTCCTTGGCCTAGCTTAGTCCCCGCCAATGCCTCACGCCATTAGCTTTGGCCATCTTCCTATGGCCTAGCTTAGTCCCCGCCATTGCTTCATGCCCCTTCTCCTTGGAGGCCCAAGGTTAATCCCTGCCCTAGCCTTGGATGCCCATATTTCTAGCTTGCCCTAATCTTGGATATCCATGTCTTTGGCGTGCCTTGGCACTTGGGTGCCCACGCCACCTCCTCGACTTAATTATGGATACCCATGTTATTGCCCTGGCCTAATTTTGGAGCCCCATGACTTTGCCTTGGCCAAATCTTGGAGGCCCGAAGTCAGGGCGCGACTAAATCTTGGTGGGGGGCTTACGGTTTTCCCTCCTTGTGCTCACAAAGAGCCATGGGATCTTCTTCTCCCACGGGCTCTAGTTGCCCCCTTGAGACTAGGATATATTCTTTTCTAGCCTCCCCTCTACTTATGGGTCCCACTGATCCAAATCCTAGAGGATTATGGATTTTACTTAGTCAATAATACTCTAGTTTCCTAATCAAATTCGGAAATCTGACAGTTCTGCTCACGTATTTCTCCATGGCGTGATTTTTACAGCCCAATCCGTAAGGAATTAGGAGATGCTTCCTTCACGAAATATTTTCCTCTGTGAATTTCCTATAACATACTAAAAATTCAGATTTTTATCTAATATAGGCTAGCCTGGCCGATTTTACTAATGAACAACATGCAAACTGTACAGAAATCTGAAAATAACATAAATGTTATTGTTCATCCTTTGAGCCTTATACCTAATTTCTTAATAAGATTATCATACCATATAACATGGCTTATTATGATCATCATGGCCTATCTTTAGGTCTTGTATTGGCAATGCTTATGCATTCTTGATGATGACTACGCTGTGATAGCATCATTCGTCTGTTTTTCCTGATTATGGACTTGCTTCTATAAATCAGTGCTATAATTCTTAATCATGGCTCATGGCTATGGCTTATATTATTTTAGACATTCATATGTCTTTATTACTCAGAGAATTGGTGCATTACATGCCACAAGCCAATTTCTCATATTTATGGCAAACTGAAGGTCGTATTTATTTGACTGTTGCCACAGAGAGTTGCTGAAATCCTCTCAGTCTAATTGGCGATTGCATAGCTCAATCCTTAGACTCACCTTATCTTATCTAATGGCGGTTGCTATCTCAACCCTTAGATTTGTCTCATTGGTTTAAATGGCGATTGCCCGGCTCAATCCTTAAACCAAATCTCAAAGAGATATTCAAAACTTATCGCTTAATCTCTATCTTATCGCAAGGTCCTGAGTTTACCAAGTAATTGGTACGACTTACACTTAGTCATCTTTGACTTAACAAATCTTAACAAATCTTATCAAATCTTACGAGAATCAAGTAAGTTACATGGGGGGATATTCTTTTATGGTTTTGGTTTGGCGGTCTACGACACGTGTGATTGCAACGGCTCAATCACTCAACGGGAAAGAAACTAAGTCGTGTGAACGTTGCTGAGAAGATGGGATAGAGTAGTGGGCGGTTCATTCTTCCCTAATAATAGGCGCAAGACTTTCCCCACTCACTCCACACTCCCACTCTTCCACTTCTTCCACTTCTTACGAGATGAGTTGGAATTCTATTGCTATAAATAGGTCACTCGACCAGTTTGGAAAAAACAAGTTCTCCAGCAAGAACGAACAGTTTAATTCAGTGCAAGTTTAATCAATCAATCTCATCGATCATTGATTAACTCTTCTCATTCAGCATTCAATATCTAGTGAGAACTGAATATTCAAACTTCTTTAGCAATTCAATCATCAACATCACAGAAAATCATAGCAATTCTCTGATCTCATCTTTCTCTGCTTCCCTCCCTAAACCAACCCTAAAATCCTCTTCTTGTAACTGAAGCAATACTCGAACGGCCATTTCTTGGTTTAGGCGAGTCTTGTTCGATCTTGACCTCTCGAATTCATTACCATCTTTTATTACATCATCACACTTCACACTTTACCCTCCAAATTCTCTTTATTGTTTTACACCTAAAACAATAAGCTCATTGCTTAAACTTTGAACGTGTTCAAGAACAACGTCAAGTTTCATATCAGACGCCTTCCTCTGTTCTTCAGAAACACATGGAATTGAGCATTGAGCAGACAATTCAATTCGAATCTTTTTACAGGAAGGAAGAACAACGGTCCATGTATTGTCATTCATCTTGCAGTTTCTATGAAGTGAAGAATTCCTTCTTTTAGACTGACTGAATAACCCTTCCTACTCTTCCTTTTATAAGGTTCAGACATAGAGTTTAGGATTTTAAAGGGACAGGATTTCGTTCATGAGAAGTCGCAAACGTCCTTTTAAACAACAGTTTTTATTGAGGTAAAAAGACAATTTAAGCTCAGTGTGACCACAATGGTTCATCTCATAAAACAATCTTTTACCCCAAATAATAAGTTTAAAAATGTCAACAATATGATTTTAAGAGCATATATTCTTTTTGGCTTGCTCGTAGAGGTTCCCATGGATCTTGTTCTCGACTTTTACCTTAGGAGCCAGAGGCAGGGAGAATTCTAGAAGTAACAAAAAATATGTTGACATCCACATCGAGTCATTACATTCTGGACTCTAAATTGTGATGTGATAGCACCATTTGATTACAACATTTTGCTTCAGCTCACTGCAATTTCAGGAGGCGTAAGATAGGTGATGTAAGATAATTATGATGACAACATTGGTGATCATAACCCATCAGAACAAAGGATCACATAATCCTTTGAGCGTGGACACATATCTTTTTGGAGATCATTGCTCAACAATTATAAGAGATGATAGATTATTGTCTTATTTAGATAATAGGTAAATATTTGTTTATGCATGATCTTAAAAACTTTTTAAACAGAATCCTTTCTTAGACCTTTTCTCGCCACAAGAATTACCAATAGCGAGATTCCTATCTCTTGTTGAGAAGGGGACAACAGGGTCCGGTCTATAGGACTTCGTGAACTCCTCTTCTTTCTTTTAGATGAGGTCCACGAGCTGCTAGTAGAGGACATACCTGGATGATCAGTCTTTTGAATCATGTCTGATAGATTCGTCTCCATGAAATGAATAATTTTTCTGCAATTTGAAATAGACTTGTTAATATTTTTCTGAAGATCATAATTAATAGGCTTATTATCTTTAATGACCTGTTTGACATGCCTTTTCTCAACCCATTTCTTTACAGTTTTAGGGGAGGCTGGCTTTTTAACGGGAGCAATAGTTGTAGGTCGAGATCTAAGATCACGAGGAGGTCTCATGTGAGACAACTTCTTTAGAGAAGTTCTACAATTATTCACTTTTTCAAGCTCAAAGAAAGCTTCTTTTGAAGTAGACAGACTATCAAATCTATTCCTGAGTATTAAGTTATCTTCTCTCAACTGTTGAGTTTCAATGTTATGAAGATAGATTATACTAGAAAGAGAGTGTCTTTCAAAGTTCTGAATACGATACTCAAGGTTTGACAATTCAAGCATGAATTGTTCCATGTCTGCTTTATGTTCAAGCCGTTTTTTTTTTCAAGATCTTTTTGAAGCAGAGTGAGCTTTTCTGTCAAGAGACAAATTTGCTTATCTTGATGGATATCATCATGCCGAGCGCTTAACGATAAGAAAGTTGAATGCATACACAAATCCTTATGCAATGAAGAGAGCCCTAAGCGTTCCTCTTCTGGACAGTCGAGAGTTGCATTGAAGGCTTTCAGTTTATCACAGTAGTCTTTGTTAGGGCAATCACGAGAGATATGTCCATAACCTAGACATTTGAAGCACTGTGGTAAAACTTCTGTATTTTCCCAATTCTGTTTTTTGTTGGGAGAAGAAAAAGTCCTTGGGTTCTTTTTCTTTTTCAACCATTGAGAGACGAGAGAAAGAAACTTCCGGTTCTCATCATCAAATACATAATCAGGATTTTTATCAAGAGGTGTCTCACGAGTCTGAGCTTTTAAGGATATGACTTTACTTTGATGATCATAATCAAAGATTTTTAGTTTAGAAACCAAATCACCTCTTGATATGTCATACCCATGTTTTTCTTGGATGACATGTTTTTTTGAATCATATCTGGGAGGAAGTTGAAAAAGCAGGGGTACCGAAATACAACCAACTTTTCGTTTGGGCTCGTGAGACTTATGGTCAGATCTGGACGATCTCAAAAATCAATATCCAGACCTGTTAACCTGAGTTTGGATCTCAAAGGATCAGTCCGACACAAGACAAGGTCTTGGTAAATCTAGTGGATGGATTGGGGACAACGATCAGGTTTATTAATAACATACTTCTTGTGTTTGATTTAATTATATAATCAGAGAATATAATGCGGAAAGTAAAGCACACAAGACACCAGAGATTTTTTTTAACGAGGAAACTACGACAGGTAGAAAAACCTCGGGACCTCGTCCAGATTGAACACCGCACAGTACAAACTGTCTACAAACACAAGCCTACTATAAGACTTCGGTCTGGGATGTAGCAGAGACCAATTCCAACCCTCCAAGTGAACTTGCTACTGTCGCACTCCTTATGTCTCTAGATCCCCCACAGATCGTCACGCACATGATTCCCCTAGCTGACGTCCTTTACAGGCCTAGGAGTTTTTTTAACCGTTGTTAAAGGCTTGTGTCAATAATTCCGGCTTTGCAACCTCAATTATTAACTGTATGTTTAAATTGTCCTCTATCAGTTTGACATACACAAAGTGACTTCCTTCGGATTGCTCCAGGTCATACGGAAATCTACTTACAAGGGGGGGCTGACAAGTAAACCGAGTAAACTGTGCCCAACTTGTCTCTACCTCAGTTGTAAACAAAGTATCACTTAAGAAACTTATACAACTGGACCTAACTAGGTCATACAACACCGAGTGCATCCGTGCGTTGCTTCCTTTCAACCCTGTGTGTAACGTATCAGTTCATGAATGGCCTTATATCAGAAGAGAAGGACCGTAGAATAGACAAGAACGTGATCAGGTTACCAAGGTTACAGGTTAATCCGATTTCAACCACTAAGGTCTTAATCTCCTACTGAATCCGTAGACATCACTGACAACATATCCAACTCAAACAACCACAAAGGTACGCTCAAGCTTACATGGGTTAATATGCTAATCCCACATGTTTTTTGTGCAAAGAGTAAGAATCTGAGCAAACTTTAAAGTCTGTGTATCAAAACTTTTAAAGTGATTCTACTCATTCTTGATACGAAGCTTCTTCTCAGCTTTAATTACTCCCCCTTACTTGATACTTTGAAAAAGTACAGCAAGTAAGCACATGATGTTCTCCCCCTATGTTATGCACCACAAGAACAAGAACCATATGTATTCTCCCCCTATTTGTCAAAAACATATGACAAAGTAGTTCGAGACTAGGGTTTCATAAACCTATGGAATAGGTCAAGCTAAGTACTCGCATACCAAGTTTAAGATGACATAACTAGGAAATCAGAACGATGATCTCTAAGTTGATTCATCTTTGGAGAAATATATACACACTTTTCTCCTAATATTCCACAACCACGCTCCCCAAAAAGATTTGTTACTAAGCGCAAGTTCAGTTAAGAACTCTCCCCCATGTGGTGTTATTCAATAAAGAACAACATATGCCTTTATAAGTAAAGACATGTACATATATTTTACTTCTTTTTGAAAAGAAGTTTTAATCTAGTTTTTCTCTGCCTAACAAACTAGATACTCTTGTTTCTAATGAACAAGAACGACACGAATAGATTGTCGAAGGTGTTGAACGTTCGTGTATCTAGTGGTTTTGTGAGTAATCAGCAAGTTGTCGTTCTGACGGCACATGTTCAAGTATAACAATCTTATCTTCATAGAGATTTCTTATGAAGTGATATCGGATATCAATGTGTTTGGTTCTACAATGTTCCACTGGATTTTCAGTAATGTGTATAGCACTAGTATTATCACAATAGATGTTAATGGTTCCCACTTTGATACCGTAGTCTGCGAGCATTTGTTTCATCCATAGCAGTTGAGTGCAACAAGAACCAGCCGCTATGTATTCTTTTTCGCATGTGGATAATGACTGTGACTTTTGTTTCTTGATGCGCCATGCCACAAGATTTAACCCAACGAAAAAGCATCCACCCGAAGTGTTTTTTCTGTCGTCTCTACTACCAGCCCAATCTGCATCAGAATATGCTGCAAGATTGGTATTGGTGTCAAAGGTATACGTAAGACCAAAGCCTATTGTCCCTTTGACATAACGTAGAATCCTTTTAACAGCATTGAGATGTGATACTCGGGGATCAACTTGATATCTCGCACAACACCCAACACTAAATGCAATATCGGGTCTTGTTGCTGTTAAGTACAAAAGGCTTCCAATCATAGATCTGTAAAGCTTTTGATCCACTTTTTCACTTTGCAGATCTCTAATGATTTTATCAGTAGTAGCCATAGGTGTTGGTTTTGGTGATGCACTATTCAAATCAAACTTTTCAACCATATCCTTGGCATATTGCTGCTGAGATATGTAGATTCCACTTTCGTGTTGCTGAACTTGTATTCCCAAAAGAATTTTAGTTCTCCTACATTACTCATCTGGAATTCTTTACTCAATGAGTCTTGAAATTCCTTGGTAAGTTTTTTAGATGTGGAGCCGAATATTATGTCATCAACAAATATTTGGGCAATCACACTATTTTTACCATACCATTTTATAAACAGGGTTTTGTCGGCACCTCCCCTGATAAATCCCTTTCCCAACAAGGAGGCGGTTAACCTCTCAAACCAAGCCCGAGGAGCCTGTTTCAATCCATAAAGTGCTTTGTTTAGCCGATACACTTGATTTGGATTCGTTGGGTTCTCAAAACCTTTTGGTTGAGCAACAAAGACTTCTTCCTTCAAATCACCATTGAGAAATGCTGATTTGATGTCCATCTGATAAATTTTTATTTTCAGATGACATGCATGAGCAAGTAAGAGTCTTATGGATTCAAGTCTTGCTACAGGAGCAAAAGTCTCATCAAAGTCAATCCCTTCAATTTGGGAGAAACCTTGAGCTACAAGTCTGGCTTTGTTTCTTACAACAGTACCAAATTTATCAGACTTTTTCTTGAAGATCCATTTTGTACCTACAACATTAATGTTTGGTGGCCGATCAACAAGTGTCCAAACATTTTGTCGTTCGAATTCACTAAGCTCTTCTTGCATAGCATTGATCCATGCAGAATCCTTTAGTGCTTCATCAACATTCCTTGGCTCAACATTAGACATGTAACAAGCATGATGACAGATATTTTGTGTTGTTGCCTCTTTTGTAGTGAATGTTTCACCAATGATGTCGTCAGGTACATGACTACGACGGACCCATAGAGGTTTGTCAGGAGCAATAGGCTCAATTTCTTCCTCTACATCATCGTCTTTATTGTGGTTTGTCTCTGTTTCGATCACAGTCCGAACTACACCAGTAGTGGGCGGTTCGGGAACCGTTGACCCTTTTTCTAATGTTTCGATCGGCGGTAGTTCTGCTGGGGCTCTGTTATTCTGACGAAACCCAGTTATGTCATCAATGATAACATTCACAGATTCCATCATAACTTGAGTTCTTGTGTTAAAAACTCGAAACCCTCGACTGTCAGATGCATATCCTAGGAAAATTCCCTCATCGCTTTTTGAGTCAAATTTTCCTCTTTGTTCTCTGTCTTTAAGGATATAACATCTGCTTCCAAAGACACGGAGATAACCCAAGTTGGGTTTCTTACCGTACCATAGCTCATAAGGTTTATTCAAGGTAAATGATCTTAGATATACATGATTGATGAGATAACATGCTGTGAACACTGCTTCACCCCAAAATTTTAAGGGCAAATTTCTGTTATGAAGCATAATCCGAGCCATTTCTTGAATATTTATATTCTTTCTTTCAGCCACGCCATTATCCTGAGGTGTGATAGGTGCTGAATATTGTTGAATTATACCCAGTGAGTCACAAAACTCGAATACCTTAGTATCTTTGAATTCTGTGCCACGGTCGCTCTTGATTTTCTTAACTGTGCGACCGTGCTCATTCTGGACTCAATTCACAATGATCTTAAACTCTTCTAGGGTATCATTCTTGTGCTTGAGAAATGCTTCCCAGGTGAATCTAGTGTGTAGTCATCGACCATTACTAGGGCATATTTATTCCCACCAACAGATACTTGTTGGATAGGACCAAAGAGATCCATATGAATTAATTCAAGTGGAGCCTTGGTTGCTATACCGGTAGACACTTTATGTGGAACTCTTATTTGTTTACCCTTTTGAAAGGCACCACATATACATCAACGTTGGCTTGTATCTTCGAGACACCTCTAACAAGTTCCTTGTTAATTAGCTTCCTCAGTAAACGATAATTGATATGACCAAATCGTTCATGCCAAAGATGGGTAGTCAGGTTGCAACAAATATCGGACTTATATCAAGTAGATAACAATTTTTCGACCCACGAATACCACGAAATATGGTATTGCCAGATTTATCTTCAATGGCGCATTTCTTTGCCTCGAAAACAACCTTGTGGCCTTTGTCGCAGATTTGACTAATAGAGAGAAGATTTGCCGTCTGCCTTCAACATAGACAACATCATGGATCTCGGGAATACCTGGAAGTTTAATAGTTCCTCGCTTGCTGATGAAGCAACAACTTCCATCTCCAAAGGTTACAGGACCACCTTTGAAATCATAAACGTTCACAAACCAAGATAAATCCTTTGTCATATGCCTACTACATCCACTATCAAGGAACCATTGAAAAGGGGATGTAGATTTCAGAGCAACTGCTCCTAAGGCACATTCACGAGTTCCCTCAATAGGGGGCGTTTCTTGATTTTTTACATGCTGTCTTAACTCAATAAAAAGTTTATGAGCATTTTTATGCAAGTCTTTCAGTTCCTGGAGTTTTGTTCTGAATGAACTGCATAAATATTGGAAGTGACCTTTCAAGCCACAAAAGGTGCAGGGGTGTTCAATGTTCATGTTTTCTGAATAAGGGAGTTTGAACCCGATTCCATATCTTTCCCTTGAGACATGCTTCAGACTAGATTCTGTATAAGGGTCTTTAATTCATTTAGTCATTTGACTCAATCCGGATAGACTGGGGTTAATAGTCTGTTTCTCACGGACAATCTCATCTAGCTTATTGCTGAGCATTTTCTCTTTTTCAGATAGATCATGAACTTTTTCACTTTGAATGTTTAACCTGATATAAAGTCCTTCGACTTTTCTAATTAATCTCTGTTTTTCAATGCATAGAGAATTAATAAAATCGGTCCACACATCAGACGTCTCATCTGTCAAGATTTCTCTTTCAGATGCTGATGTTACATTCAAGTGTGGTGGTACGTTACAAGCTTTTAAGCTTTGTTCCATGACTCACAAGCTGCGATAAACATAGACAGTTACGTCCTTAATGTGTTCACCGACTCTGATACCAATTGAAAAAGCAGGGGTACCGAAATACAACCAACTTTTCGTTTGGGCTCGTGAGACTTATGGTCAGATCTGGACGATCTCAAAAATCAATATCCAGACCTGTTAACCTGAGTTTGGATCTCAAAGGATAAGTCCGACACAAGACAAGGTCTTGGTAAATCCAGTGGATGGATTGGGGACAACGATCAGGTTTATTAATAATGTACTTCTTGTGTTTGCTTTAATTATATAATCAGAGAATATAATGCGGAAAGTAAAACACACAAGACACCAGAGATTTTTTTTAACGAGAAAACTACGACCTGTAGAAAAACCTCGGGACCTCGTCCAGATTGAACACCGCACAATACAAACTGTCTACAAATACAAGCCTACTATAAGACTTCGGTCTGGGATGTAGCAGAGACCAATTCCAACCCTCCAAGTGAACTGGCTACTGTCGCACTCCTTACGTCTCTAGATCCCCCACAGATCTTCACGCACATGATTCCCCTAGCTGACCTCCTTTGCAGGCCTAGGAGTTTCTTTAACCGCTGTTAAAGGCTTGTGTCAATAATTCCGGCTTTGCAACCACAATTATTAACTGTATGTTTGAACTGTCCTCTATCAGTTTGACATACACAAAGTGACTTCCTTCGGATTGCTCCAGGTCATACGGAAATCTACTTACAAGGGGGGCTGACAAGTAAACCGAGTAAACTATGCCCAACTTGTCTCTACCTCAGTTGTAAACGAAGAATCACTTAAGAAACTTATACAACTGGAGCTAACTAGTCTTACAACACCGAGTGTAGTCGTGCGTTGCTTCCTTTCAACCCTGTGTGTAACGTATCAGTTCTTGAATGACCTTATATCAGAAGAGAAGCACCGTAGAATAACAAGAACATGATCAGGTTACCAAGGTTACAGGTTAATCCGATTGTAAACCAAGAAACCTAGATTTATCTCAATTGGAAATCTTTTATCATTTATCTGCCAAGTGTTTTATTAGCTCAAAAACACTTCAAGAATGATATCCAACAAACTAGAGATAATCTTTATCTTATTGACACATTGAGAACCGTTAGATGGACCACAGAAAAGATTTCGTGATAACCAAGTCCAACTAAGAGATAAAGGAGTCAGAGTTTAACCCGTGTGAAGTTCCCAGAGAATATTCACTTTGGCCGGTTCGAAAACCGTCCATCTGAATTACGACCAAATGCATCGAATCTGACGTTCACGTACTAGTACGCGTGCAAATTGATACTTTGGAACTCAGGAGGAAATTCCAGAGTCACTGTTCACGAACCGGTTCGGGAATCGTCGTTATCCAGATTAGGGTTTAACTTGGATCCGCTGGAAGTTCTGGATTGGGCCAGTACTTAAACGTGTTAGACGCCCTCAGCTATAATCCACCGGACTCTTGCTCAAGAGTACTCCTTTAGATTCACCCATATCCAACAAGTGATTTGCAAGCAAACTATTGCAATGGACAAATGGTATCGAATCTATCTCATGCATTCTTGTAAACTTAGTATTCGTGGGAACAAATACCAACATAACACATGGTCACGTAGACAAGAACACGATCTCAATCGCTATTAGTATCTCTACTAAAGTAGCTGATTATTTCGAAAGATAGAATAAGTAGAATAAAGGAATTTCCATAAAAGTCATAACTCCTACTAACCTTTTGTCGATGAAGAATAATTGATGTCTTCTTTGTCTTCACAGTCTTCGTCTTCAAGGTCTCTATTACTTTGTCTATATCCCAGTTCCGAAATCTAAACTCTAGTAGGCTAAATCAAGAATTGTGTTTTGACACCTAAAATTGACAACCAGCTTGACATACCAACGCTAGTGGGTTTGACCGGACAATGCCCTAACATAAGTGACCTTAGAATTTTTCGCACAATATCTCTTTCGTCGATAGTTTTCCCTAGTGATAGAGAGGCGTTCACGATTTCAGAGAGTTTGTGTTCAAATTCTGTAAAGGTGTCTTCATCAGACATTCAGAGATTTTCCCAGTCAGTCATGAGATATTGAAGTCTTGTTTCTTTTTCCGCAGTATTACTTTCGTATACTATTTTCAAAATATCCCAAGCATCTTTAACAAATTCACATGTCTCCACATGATGATGCAGATCGGGAGTTATGGCGTGAATGATGGCGTTAGGCGCATCAGCTTCTAATTATGCTTTAGCTCGGTCGTTTTCATCATACTCGCTTGGTTTCTTATTGCGAGTGAGAGCAGCTTCACCTTCTCCTTAATAAGGGTGGGTGGTGTGTATCCATCAATCACGTAGACCCAACTGTCAAAGTCTCGAGATTGTAGAAACGACCGTATTGCAGATTTCCACCATATATAATTTGTGCCATCAAAGACTGGTGGAACATGACATTCGCAGAATGTGTGTTCATAGTTCACGAAAGCGTCAAACATAGACAGTTACGTTTCTTACAAGGTGTTTGCCGGCTCTGATACAAACTGAAAAAGAGGGGATACCGAGATACACCACCAATTTTTTTTTTCGTGAACCTAGTTGATTATGGTTGTTTGAACGATCTCACAAATCAATATTCAAACAACAACCTGAGTATAGTTCAGAGAACCGAACCCTAACAAGAACATGGTTCTTGTAGATCTCAATAGAGATGGATTCACTCAAAGGTTATGAATCAACAAACTTGCAATTACTTCAATTATATAGATCAGAGACAATATAATGCGGAAGGGAAAAGTAATGCAAGACACCAGAATTTTGTTAACGAGGAAACTGCAAACCTAGCAGAAAAACCCCGGGACCTCGTCCAGATATGAACACCCTCAGTATTAACCGAATACAGACGCTAGCCTACTCTCAGACTTCGGACTGGAATGTATCGAGACTGAATTCACCCTACAAGCAATTCAGCTACCAATGTGCTCCTACGTCTCTTGGCTCCCGCAGAAGCCTACGTACTTGATTCCCCTAGCTGACGTCCTTTACAGGCCTAGGAGTTGCTCCACTTCCCTTCGTGAAGACTAGCGCTGCCCTGCCTCTAACAGGACGCCTAAAAGTATCCAAGTAATTAAACGAGAATACGATTGTGATTTCCTTTAGACTTAAAGTCAAGGTTAATGGAAATCTTATTTTTTTTTGAATAAGGCTTATTGATCTAGCCTAAACAACTTTACCTCATAACGCTTGACGAACTTAGTATTAAACCTAGTTCGTGAATATGCGTTAAGGAACTTCTAGGGTTTACGATTCAAGATTTACCTTATGACGTTTCTATCAAATCTTGGTCGTGATAATATTGAAAATATTCAATCGACCCAAGATAGAGGATCATGAATTTAACTTCCGACCTGTGCTTCACGATCCTCAAGTGAAATCTTTCAATAGTCGTAGTCCAAAAGGACTTCGAGATGACGACCAACCTTTATGCAAGGATACACAGATGTGTAGATGATTGAGATTGTATCTTGCAGAAGGTCATCTATTTATAGTGATCATCAAGGGAGGCTTTGATTGAAAATTAAGCAACCTTGAGTAGGGCTCAAGCAAGTTCCGGAACTAGGAAAGTCCATAGCTTGAATACCCGTTATCAATCTTCTTGTAACTTTGGACTAACCTTGATTGAAAGTTTGCGACTTCTGATCCAAATCATGTTTGAACATCGTTTGCGACTTCTGGTCCAAATAATTGTTTGAACATCGCTTGGATTAAGTAGTTGAATTCCATGGGCCAAGTAATGACAAGTCCGAGAACTAATCATGTCTAGACCGAAAACTTCAAGATATGAAAGTTGGAAGTTTTCTCATGGCTTATATGTACGCGTTCATAGAGCTGTCAATTGGAGTTCAGGAGAATTCAATAGAAGTCTGTGAACTCGTATGTACGCGTTCATGAACGCGTTCATACAGACCCGCTCGTTCTCAGGAATGCCTTAAGCAACACATGTACGCGTTCATGTACGCGTTCACCGTTGAGGTCATTTCAAGAGACAATTTAAC
Organism: Papaver nudicaule; assembly: GCA_023529015.1. Lineage (NCBI taxonomy): Eukaryota > Viridiplantae > Streptophyta > Magnoliopsida > Ranunculales > Papaveraceae > Papaver > Papaver nudicaule. The sequence continues at coordinate 15,832 of JAJJMA010151326.1, forward strand.
ATACTCTACCTATACATAATATCACGGATGGGACAAATGCAAAGGCGAATAATCCTAGAATACCTTCGGATCATATAAACAACATCATAGACTATTGATATGATAGAAATGACAAATACGAAACATGGAAAGAAAAACCTCTATAACCTTTAGCAAGGACGTTTTGATTTATCAAGTAATAAGCTTCGGTCTTCGTCTTCAGCGGTCTTCGTATCGATTACCTAAAACTATCCTAGTCCGAGGTTGTAGAGAAAACTTATCAAGGATTGTGTTTTTGTCACCTAAACTTGACAACTGACTTGAGATAGCAATATCAGTGGGTTCAACCGAGCAATGCTCTAACACCTACTACCCTACCCTCTGCACCAATTGAAGCTAGTGCTTTCATTGCTAGCAAGAAAATGGTACTTGGAAGGATTAAGAGTATCCCGAAAGGCACAGCCTGTGGAAGAGATGGCCTTCATGCCCAACACTTCATAGACGCAATTAGTGGCTCCGCTGTGGTTGTAGCAGATGAGTTTATTATTTCTATCACTGTCGTTGTTAACCTCCTTCTAGCTGGTAAATGTCCTTCGCAGCTAGGCGAATTCATTACAAGTGCCCCCATAACCCCATTGCTTAAACCTGATGGGAGCATCAGACCCATAGCTATTGGAACCATTTGGAGGAGGTTGGTTTCTAAGCTGGCTGCTTCAACAGTTGGCAAGAAAATGAGTGAGTATTTGGGTGATTTTTCAGTTCGGTGTTGGCATCCCGTGTGGTGGCAAAGTGATCTACACTCATTCAATCGCTTACTCGTTGAGAAAGGTACCCTGAACTCATTTTCCATGCTGCTAGTTGACTTCCGCAACGCCTTTAACCTTGTGGATCGGTCAGCTATGCTTCTTGAAGTGAGGCGTAAGTGTCCCTCTATTTCCAGGTGGGTTGAGTTTTGCTACACTTCACCGGCCAGGCTGTATTATGGTGGTTCAACCCTATCTTCTGTGCAAGGAGTACAATAAGGTGATCCTCTAGGCCCTCTTCTCTTCCCCTTGACACTACACCCAATAGTGACGAAGATCTTACAACGATGCAACTTAGACCTACAAGCTTGGTACCTAGATGATGGCACCATTATAGGTGATACCATGGAGGTTTCCAGGGCACTTACAATCATCCAGTTTGAGGTTGACACTGTAGGACTTAACCTCAACATCAAGAAAACTGAAGTTTTCTGGCCGACAATAGATAAGAGAAGCTGTTTTAGTGGTGTTTTTCCGGATAATATCGGTAGACCATCACTGGGGGGTTAAACTTCTTGGAGGGCCTGTTAGTTTAGACTCTCAATTATGCAATCAACTTGTATTAAGTCTTTTCCATAAGACCATACAGTTGATGAACGCAATACGTCAACTAGAAGACCCACATAATGAATTATTATTGCTTCGGAACTGTGCAGGCGTTTCAAGGTTATATTTCACCATGAGAACCGCTATACCTGAATCTTTAGAGAGGATCAAGTCGGTTTTGATAACTACTTATCACTCTACATGCGTTAGTTAATTACCGGTGACGGGCCAGGTTATGGGCAGCTAAAACAGAGAATTGTTTCTCTACCTATCATGGATGGTGGCTTGGGTATGTATACCATGGCTGATACTATGCAATATTGTTATCTAGCTTCATGTATCCAAACACAGAATTTACAGGACACCATCTTACATCACTCAGGAATTAACGGTAAGGGTCTACACTTTTAACAAGCTTTAGACAGTTACATACGGGTTTGTGGCATTGAGCTTTCTACACTCAACATCGAAGATACTGCCCCCCCCACCTTATGCGTTCATTAGCAGTACACTACTTTGATTCAGTGAAGAAAAATATGCCCTCCCAATATCAGATGGCAGTTCGTGAATCGTTTCTTTGGAAAAGCAATAGACTAGCACATGCACAAGACTATCTGTTAACGATAACCATAGATGGACTTGGTCAAACAATGCGACCTCGACCATTTTGTGCAGTTCTTGGATACAGACTTGGTATCCCATTGTTTGGAAAAGGGAAACTTTGGCCTTGTTGTGGCCGGAAGATGGATGTTTATGGAGATCACGCACTTCATTGTGCCAATGAAGTAGGTTGAAAGTATCGGCATGACCTTGTTCGTGACACTTTAGCGGATATGTGTTTCCGACCGGGAGTACAAGCCAAAACCGAAGTCACATTGGGTTTTCTCTCTCCTGATAGGAAATGCCTAAGGCCCGCAGTCATTTTGGTGTACAGGTAGGACCGTGGACGAGACATGTGTTTAGACGTGACCGTTGTTTCGCCTTTCGCAGGGGGTGGGGTACAAACTTTCACACCAGGTACGGATATAGCTAAGGCTGAAACGCGGAAACAAAGTAAATATCTTGAACAATGCAATGCTCACGGATTTGGTTTTGGTAACCTAGCTTTTACGACTCTTGGAGAGCTCGGTGATGAGGCGATGAGACTGTGGATTTTTTGAAGAGATTAAAAAATTACACTGCACGACACAATGCAAATGTTAAAGTGGATAATTTCTTCTTTCATAGAATAGGGTTAACTGTTCAAAAGGGAGTTGGAGCTCAGCTTGTTGCTAGGCTTCCAACTAGTTTCTTGTAAACTCTTTTCGTATTCCATCTTCAAATTAAACTTAAGACTTTCATATATTATTATCAATCTCTCTGCGATTCTTCTACTTTACCATCAATTTATCTGTTTCACGCTTCAGCTTTGCTGCCTCTGTCCTACCCACTGTCTACTTGCAGTAGGGTTGGGGCTGGCCGCTGGCGAATCAAGCCAACCATACTTAGCTAGCACAGTTGATAACCAATCAGACCCCATTAGTCAAATGGGGTTATTTTAATTCCCGCGTCCAGATATTATTAATCAGTCCCGGTCTTCTTATTACCAGGTCTCCTCCAGATTAAGACAATTCCTTACTTTCTTGGTCTCAAGTCTTCCTTGCCTTCATCATTTTCAGAAGCCCTAGATCACAAAATTCAGAGACAACTACGGAGGAATTACCAGAGGAGATACCGGAGTTGAAGAAGAGAAAGATAGAAATCATGGGAGACAATTTGAAAGACAAATTCAAAGGTTTCATGAAAAAAGTAAGTATTTCTTCTTCTTCTTCTTCAGGATTTAAAGGTCAGGGTAGAGTAATAGGTAGTACATCGTCTGAACCGCCTAAGAATCCATACAAAAATGTTGAACCGAAACCTAATTCATCATCAAACCCTAGCCGTAACCCTAAATCTAGTACCAATCTTGATAAATCTAGTACGGATCATGAGAAATCAATGAATTTTAACAACAATTTGCCACAGACTTCGACAGATGGGTTTAATAAGTTTGATTCGTTGGTGACATCAAGTAAACGATCTCAAAACGGACATTCAATTGAAATCTGTGAATGTCCTGTCTGTGGAAAAACTTACCGAACTGTAGAGGAAGTTACTGAGCATATTGATAGTTGTTTAGGGCAAAAAGATTCTGAAGAAACAACAGATTTAGAGATGAAAGATGAAGTTGAGAAAAATTTGGAATCAAGGAACGAATTGGAAAGTTGTGTTGGGGTTTTTGTTTCTGGCGAACCTCCAGAAGGATCGGTTGAGGTGGTTATCAGACTGTTGAGGAATGTAGTTAGTAATCCTGAGAATGATAAGTTTAGAAGGATTCGAATGGGGAATCCAAAGATAAAAGAAGCCATTGGTTCAGTTACTGGTGGTGTTGAGTTGTTGGAATGTGTAGGATTTAAACTTCAAGAAGAAGGTGAAGAGATGTGGGCAGTGATGGAAGTTCCTACCGGGGAACAAATCAATTCGATTAAAGAAGTGATTCTGATGCTGGAGCCTAAGAAAATTGAAGCCGTGCCTCCTCCAATTCCTAAGGTGAAAGATGTTATTCCAGTGGAGCCGAAGAAGGTTGACAGACAGGTATATATTATTGACTTACTTAGATTATGTTTTATTATGTTGTTCTGCTTATATTCCATAAAAAGTTTGGCCTTTAAGTTCCCCATAAGAACCATTAGTATCAAAATAGCCTTGTCGGATTACAGTTAGTCACATGAAACACAGCCATGTTACCCTAATTGCCAGCCATTAATAACCACCATCGTAGTTAGAAACAGTTGTACCATCTGGGAATATGTATATTAGTGCTTTGATTATCGTTATGGATATTTAGACCAGGCGAATATCTGAAAGATCACACTCTTTGGTAAGGGTTTGCGCCTTGCGGTCATTGTAGTTACTATTGCAGCAGTGACTCAAATTCATGGCACACCTGCATTATCCGTTGTTTGCTTTATAACTGATTCAGATTTATCATGATCGCAAGGTTCACAGTTGCTGTAAGCATGGACAAAACTAGATATAGTGTTTTCTTGGTTTACGTCAAGTTTTTTTTAGAGGTTTATAAGTTTTTGGGAACCATTAGTTGTAGTTATGCTGATCTTATTATTTATCCTTCAGATAATGGGAGTTCTTATTCTCCACAAGGAGTTGTACAACCATTGTTGCTCAGTGACTTGTTTGTCTTTAGCTAAGAACTTGCAATTTTTGTTTCCATTTAGGTCCGGGTCTTCATATCTGGTCCCGATAGCAGAGCTGTACAAACTGAACTGCCAGACTCTTTTTTTAAACTTTCTATGGGAGAGCTAAAAGCTGAAGCTGATATGAGGAAAAAAAAACTCGAAGAATCTCAGCTTCTTGTCCCCAAGTTCTTCAAAGAAAAGAAGGCAAAAGATGCTAGGAAGAAGTACAATGCCACTACCATTCGGATCCAGTTTCCAGATGAGGTTATTCTTCAAGGTGTCTTTGGACCATGGGAGCGAACTACTGCTCTATATGAAGTAATACTTTTCATCCCTTCGAAACAGTTTTTCTACATTTTTATTATGAATATTGAATTTGCTCATAATTATAACTAGCCATCTAGGTACTAGGTACGGCATGTTTATAGTTCAAAGTTGACTCGTACTCGGACACCATTTCCTGACTCACATTGTTTATATTTTAGCAACTCTGATAGAATTCCAATTTGACGAAGTTAACATCTCTTTAATATCTTGAAACCTCTTAAAAGTCATGCATGTCTAATCTCCCAGCTGGTGCGAAGTGCATGTATCTCTGGCTGTGACTATTTCAGTTATAAAAGTCATTCATGTCTAAGTAGTAGTAATCTGGTGCGTTAGCATAACTCAAGTGTTCTTTTTAACTGTTCAGAGTTTCATTTCCAGTTACTTTTTTGTTTATACAAAAAGCAAGATTCACGTTCTTTTACCATGAGTTGCTAAATTCAGCCAATCTTTTTTCTCTTAAGTTAGATATGTTAGAAAATCTTTGTAATGATCTCTTTTTCTTATCCTTTTTCCTTATCTGATTCTGGTATTGCAGTTTGTTCGTTCATCCTTGAAAGAACCACGTCTAGAATTTGAGCTACGGCATCACCCTCCAATCCTCAAGCGGCGACCAATCCCATGCTTCTCTGGACCAGGAAAAACAGCGCCAACACTAGATGAAGAAGACTTGATC
>JAJJMA010151344.1:0-11372 GCA_023529015.1 Papaver nudicaule
TTATTGTTCTAAACCATAAAACAAGAAAACCCAAACCGGAATTAGGTAGGTCTTTGTGTGTTTGAGTGTATAATCTGAGAAATCTATGGGGGAGAAGAAAAAGGAAGGAAGGAAGGAGGAGAGAACGAGAAAAAATTTTGGGGGGTAATGAAGAAGTTTATTTAATTATTTCACCGTTGATTATAATGGGTTTCTAAATAAAATTGTGATCTAACGGTGGTCTTGAAAAAACCAAAGAGGCAACACGTGTGTTGGGTTCGGTACAGGTGTCTTTTTTTCAATCCTTAACTTTTGTAGATGTAAAAAAAGACTTTTGTAGATGTAAAAAAATTTACTTTGGTTGGCTGTCGTCTGTTTTCACTGTATAAGTAGTGAGCCACATTCCTTAACGCTGTCGTAACAATGTATTTTTTTTTTTTTGGCAAAGATAAACAATGTGCGGTCTTCTTAGAGGCCGCGACGGACGACATATACACTAATGTTGCCTAATTTATGTGTGGGTGAGAAGAATAACGCCTTTGGCATCCATTGGAATCTGAAAGAAAATGCTAAAAACAATTTTCATATATCATGAATCCAATTACATAACAGTGTAAATGGTCTTTATGTGGTATTGTTGTGTAGTGTGTACCATATCTGCGATTCCCTGTCTCTTATTTACGGTTTTAGATTATACGCATAAAAACATAAGAGAAATGGCAAGCGCGTAGCGCGTGCATTCTATACTAGTAAAGATAAAACAAAGCTGAGATAGAAGTAGTTTACAGGCGTGAAGCGTCAATTTAAGGTATGTTCGACAACTTTCTTTAGTATTCTGACCACTATTGCTATTACTGGTTGGAGTACGGTTTAGAAAACTATCTGAATTTTAAGGTGCGTTTGACAACTAGAAGCAGAAGGCTTCTACTTCATAGGAGTCTAAGTACCTTTAGGAGTAAAATGTGCCGAGAAGCTTATGTAAACAATCACTTCAGCTGATACCTCATTAAGTCGAAAGAAACGAAATATAGAGCAGAAACGACACAAGCTTATAGCGCGAGAGTCAAGAAGATAAGTGAAGTGCTCAGAACATGTAACTAGACAACCCCTGACCAATAAATGTCATCAAATGGCATCCATCGTCAATTTAGAATCCTTGTAAATCTGCCTTAAAGACATCAACAAGAACCCTTCCCCTGCATTCGTTCCTCTTACTTGAGAGCCGTTTAAGGTATTTGTGCCATAAATCTTGTTCTTTACTAGTTTTAGTTAGTGAGATCTGGGGCCCTTGTATGGTTTCCTTCCTTATACTCATGTTTTTTCTTCTTTTTTCTTATGATGATTAATGTAAAGTGGAACTTAAAATTGAAATTAAACTCCACAATTGCAACAACACCATAAAAATAAACTAGATGACCGCTACCACGGTGGGAGTGGGCCGCCCGATCGAAGAAAGAACAAAAAAAAAAAATGTACAATTGATTCCTGAATTTCACCATACATATCATACATCTCCACCACCTGAACATCCAATGGCAGCAGTCTTCTCCTTCCTGTTCTCGGTCACAACTGAACACAAAAACCGTTATTTTCTGGTACCCATTCTTCTTCCTTCTCCTGTAGTCTTTGAAAATCTCTCATAAACCCTTGGCAGATGAGCCACGAACCACAAAAAGGATTCTGACACTGATTTATATTAACAAGATGTTGTTGACATGCAAGCCCTTTATTTACCTCTTAATTTGAGCTAGCTATTACATAGATACTTTGACTTAGAAAGCATTACAGCATAAGCTTTTAGCAAGAAAGGTTATTGCCTGGTGCTACACAAAGTTGATTACAGTAATCCCTGAAGTATCTGATTCTAGCTTGAACTGCTCCCGAGTTTCCTCCGTTACACTTACCACTGTTGATTTTACAGATTGTCTGACCAAAACCTTGATTTGAAGTTATTACTGAGTGGACATTTTCCATCCAAAACCAGAATGCTGTCTTAAAGGAGATGGTGGCATCATAGGCTACAGTTTCTGGAGCATTTAAACCATTAAAAGCGATGCTTCTATCGGCTGGGCTGTAATTGTAATTCCACGATATTTGTATGGGTCCTCGGCCATGATATCCTTTGCCAGGAACACATGGATATTGTCTGTTTCCCTCGTCACAACAGTCTCTGCTTGCTCCTCTTATTTCTTCTTTGTAACAGAAATCTGTAGTCCAAAAATAAAACATGGCACCTGTTGATCAACCAGCAACAACAATTGGGCTATTCAGTAAAAGTGCCACAAACAACAATATCATTAGCCTAATGCATGAAAGGGAAGTTCAAAAGAAACTGATTCGGTTTGATGACTTACGTCCAGTTTCATGTGTTACATGAGCAAAGAATGCAGCAATTTCCCATTTAGAGTCATCTAGACTCCCAGTTTTACCAAAGCTAGGATAAGATCTAGCGGCTTCAAGAAAAGCATTACGTGTATAGAAATTCTTTCTGGCACATCCTGTACCAGCTTTACCAATTATCCCACTAAAGAATGCTGGTGTTACAATACCGTCAACAGACGCACCATTAGTTGGAGATGCAGGAGTAGCAGAACATGGACCCAACTTGCACCTTTACCGCAGTAATCAGAACTAGTACCGCAGTAGCCCCACTGGCTGCAACATAAACCTGCTGCACAGCTTGACTTTGTTCCCATTTCTCCTTCTCAGCTACCTCTCGAAGCCGAGCTAGCTCTTGAAGTCTTGGACTTTTCATTTTGGTAACAAACAGGAAATCTGCTCACTTGTAGCACCTAAAATTTGAAACAAAATGAGGATAAGAAAAAAGAGATAGCATTTGGAGAGCACATCATAACAAAAAAAAAGGGGTTAAATACTAGTATTAAATATGTTACGAGACCAAAACATTCAAAATGGTCAAACTGGGCAAAACAGTGATCACACAAAGCCACAAAATGCTCACATCAAACTGGTTGCAACCCAGATTTCACTCCTTCCCAGTAAACAATTTACATTCACACACAAACCCAAGTTTCCAAATTATAACATGAGGCAATTACATCGTTTAACTCCATCCATTCCAATGGCAGCAGTCTTCTCCTTCCTGTTCTCGGTCACAACTGAACACAAAAACTGAAAACACACAGGGTAAAACATACGAAATCAGGTCATCGGAAGTAACCATGAGAAATCAGGTCTATAGGTGCTAACACACAAGGTATTACATGATGTTTCATTTACCTGACCTTCATGGAATTCATGTTAGAAACACATATGAACATAATCTACAACATATATAAGTTTCGGAAGGCTCTAACGACTAGAAACAGTGGTACAAGGCACTCCGCTTTCCAGATTCTGACATGCTTTCCTGCACAGACAGTCATACCCAGTAGAGGAATTGGGGTACCTAATGTATCCCGATCTTTCTGAAATTTTTACAGGACAATAAATATACCATGTACAACCTACAATTACACTTTCAGAAAAATCTAACGGTTAGATACTTCTATACATGAGCTCAAACAGCCCTACTCGGTGTCAAATTCCTGCAGAAGCGTAGTTAGTTCAATCGATCGTTTCGGGGTCCTAAACTGGTCAAAAATTCCCAAATTTTAACCTGGTCTTCCTGACTTACTCAATTATAACATATCCAAAATTGGCTACAACCCAACTTGTAAATTGTATTGATTTATGAGCAAAACAGTTCGACCATTCCTTGAGATCCTACAGAAACGCAGTTAGCTAAGTCAATCGTTTCAGGGTCTTAATGTGATCAGAACGACCTCAAATTTTAACCAGGCCTTGCTGACATATGCAGGTATAACATATCCAAAATTCATCACAAACCAACAATTGAACAACTAGTTACAAGCAAAACAATTTATGAATGTTATAATCAATTAGGGAAATCAGAACTATGTATGTTATAAAGGGTTTATACTTTACCTAAAACAAATTATGAAGCTACCATGATAATTACAAAGCTAAAACATACACAACCCAATTGATAAAGTAGATGAACATTTGCTTACCTATTAAGGCACCCTTCTTATCTTGCTCTGCTTTCTCTACAACAAACTTCTCCTTCTCAGCCTCTTGTGCAGCAACCCGTTTTGCTTCAATAGCAGCTGTATAACCCAATTGGTAACATCAATCAAAAGCTAAGTAAGAAAAAGAAGAATTCAAGCAGATGAACTGTAATATATATCATGCAAATGCTCTAACACTTGAAAACAAACCTGATAAATATATCCACCAAGATCACTCACTGCCTTTAAAATCCCCAAACTAATAAATTGAGAGCAAATTAGGTATTTTGATGGATAGCAGAAGCACAAATACATGACTCTGATTGTATCTAATCCTATATTTCAATTCAGTGACCTAAGCGACCCTAAATTTAGTCCTTTTATGAGAAAAAAGTTGAGTTTTATGAAATTTCAATAGCTCAATAACTTACAAGATAGAATTAACAAACACTCAATTCATATGTGTGGATAAATCACAGAACTACTGCACCAATTCATTTGAAACCCTAATTCGAAAGGGAAAATCCATGGATTGACAAATCAAGGTTTATTGAATTAATTTGGTGAACAGAGATCGAGTCAAATAACAAACCTGATGATGAATCGATTACACGATGAATTCAGAGAAGGAGAAGAATTGAAACTTCGAAGCTTTAATTTTCGATTTGGTTCAGAGAGAAAAGAGGGTATCGTTAGAATGAGAAAAAGAATTGAAAGCCTTTTTGGAGGTGAGATTCGAACCTAACTTTGAAGAATTGAAAGTCATTATCTCTGTGTCTGTGTAGAATTTTTCGTAAACCTACCTTCAAATTGACTGTGTTGGCCTGATAATGGTGGTGAGGATTTTGGTCGCAGAAAAACGAAGGGAAAAGAAAACGAATTTTTTGAGGGATTTTGTAAGGAGGTGGGATTCGATCGCGGGACATCTGTAACGATTTTGAACTGTTTGGACAAAAATGCCCTCAAAAATTCCCTTATTTCCAACCTCCGTGTCCTTTTTTATTATCGGGATAATGACGCGACTGCCCTTCATATTTTAGTTTATTTACAAAACTGTCTAAAGGAAAAGAAATTAAAAATTTACTCCTATGTCCTTTTTGAGGGGCATTTTCGGATATTCACAAACTTGTAAACATGAAATCCAATCTTTTTGTGTCAAATTGAAAAAAAAGTCACTATTCATTTGACACAAAGTCACCATATATAGGGTCCTCCCTCGCTTCGCTCGGTCGGCCCAATGATAACTAACCTTCAATTAAGCTTCTTCTACCCTTGACTCAAGGAAGAAACAAAGATTGAAAAGTTCTTCTCTAATAATGCTTCAAACTTCTACCCAATTGAAATTGGAAGTTGAAAGATTAAAGAGGCATCTCTTACAAATTGCTATTTCTACCCAACTCTAAGATTGGAAATGGCAAAGTGATGGAGGCATCTTCTCAAAGGAAGAACAAGGGTTCTCAAACCTCTTTCAATCTCAAAATCTAAGCTAAAGAATAAGAGCCAGGGCTTTATGAATATATAGGTAGGCTAAGGACAATAAAAGAATAAGGGTAAAAGAAAAGGGTAAATAAGGCACCAAGAGCATTAGACCAAAGTGGTACTAATGGCTTGTGCCACTATGCATCAATGATGTTGCTATATTTCTTTTAGTGCTCAACCAAAGCTACGATTTTAATTGTTGTACATGATGAACACTGCTATAGCAGTCAAGGTTTTAGGTGTACGAGAATCTATAGCTGTGTAGCAAAAGGGTAAACATGTTGGTGCTTTGACGCAATCTGTTGTCTAAACGCAGGGTCAATAGAGTAGGATTAAGTGCATGGTACGAACATTCTTCTTTTTGAAGAAAATGGATTTCTCTCGTTGTATTCACAGATAAATATTGTCTGCTTGAGCATATTTCCCCTAAACTCGTGTTAGTTCTGAGTTTTTTTCTTTTGTATTGTGCTTGGAATTTCTCAGTTTGGAATTGAGTATGAGTCAGATCTGAATTAATTGTTAGCCAAAAATGTCCGGTGACGGGTTTAGTTATGTATCATGACCTGTGTTCAGAACCTTATTAATTGATATAATGTTGTGGATCTTGTAGGTGACAGCAAAATGAGCTTTGACGATGATTCAGATTTTTGTGAGTCTGAGATTGAGGATTCTGGAAAGAAAGAATACAAATTGATGAAGCAAGGGAAACACAAATTTAAATTTGCAGAGAACGTCTACAGGTGTCCATTTTGTCAAGGGAATAAGAAACGGACTACCTCTACAAGGATATCATGCAGCACACAACTGGGATAGCGAATTCACGTAGTAAGAGTGCTAAACACAAGACAAACCACCTGGCCTTGTCTATGTATTTGCAGACTGAGCTAGCCCTAGTAGTGGTCCAAGCTCAGCCTGAAGTTGAGGAGGATCCACCACCTATTGAGCAGAACTGTGATGAACTTTTTGTTCATCCTTGGACGGGTGTTGCTGCGAACCTTCCAACCGAATGGAGAGACAGAGAATATGTAGGAGATAGTGGGTCTAAGCTCAGAGACCGGTTGACAAGGCAAGGGTTTAACCCTATTGAGGTTAACCTCTATGGAATCCTAAGCGCATGGTCATTCAGGATATGCTCTTGTTCACTTTAACAAAGACTGGCCTGGGTTCCACAATGCAATGTCATTTTAGAAGTACTTTGAAGCGGACCATCATGGGAAGTGAGATTGGTATGCAAAGAAGCACCATGGGACTAGTTTTTATGGCTACTTTGGTAAAGAGCTGTATCAAAAGGGGAACCTAAAAACTACCGCTGATATTGTGGCTGGAGAGTTACACTTGTCTCGCAGTTGGCAAATGATATTGAGGTCAAAAGTTTGAAAATGAAAGAAATCCAGTGCACATATAATGAAACTAATGCATCTCTGAGAAACTTGATCAATCAGAATGACAAGCTTCATAAACAATTCAATGATGGTATGTGAAGAGATTTAAATATTTTGTATTTGGTATTTTTCGTTATGGCATTTACAGCTACAAAAACTGACTCATACTTGAATTGTATTAATTTGGCAGAGATTTTAAAGATGCAACAGTCCACCAAGAATCATTTCCAGAGAATTTGCCAGGAGCACAATAAGGTCAAGTCAGAGTTGGACATTCCAAGGAAGGAGCTCGAGCGTTGTAGATCAGAGCGGGAAAAGCGTGAGGCTCAGAATGAAACTGAGTGAAACAAATTAGCTGAAGAAAATTTACAGGTAAGAGTACACTGATTGATTCTTTACGTGCTTCCTGTAGCTCATCATTGCTTTTAGGCACCTTGACTACTAGAGCCTGGTCGAGTATGATTTTGCTGTTGATGTTGTTAAATTACATGTTGACGTGAACATGGATGATATGTGTTTCTGGATGATTTTTTGGGGGTCTGAAATAATATAAATGTTTTAGGGTTGCAAAAGCGAACATATTCCTGTATTGTCTTTGGTATGTATGAAATGAAATCTGTAGTTAATTGGTTTATTTGAGAATTACCTGTTTAAGGTTTTTATTTTGTTTGTCAGTATGATTACGTTTTCATTCTTTGTTAATAATACTGAGTACTCTACAAGGAAAATGTTTTGTTTGAAGTTGATTTTTCTCAAACCTAAGTATGTTTTGTTTTTGACTATTTCAGACCTAATAGTATTAGACTGCGTTGCTGAAAACCATGTATATCTTAAGGATTTTGTTAATTTGGATAAGTTGTTTGAGTCTTGTAGTGAAACGATTGTGCTAGGATTGGGTTTTTTTGTTAGATCTTTATGTTTGAGTTCTATGGTTGACACTGTTGAATTTGGCACATTTGGGAAAACGACTGCAAGGGATTCGTAAGAATTCTGGTCTGCGAGGTTGTTCATTTCCTGCTTTAGTTTTTTTGAATTGATGTAGAAAGCTGAAAGCATTTTTGTTCATTACCTTGTAACTTGTTACTGCTTTTGATAATGTTAGTTAAGCGACCATGACTTGTGTTCAGGACCTTCTCATATTGATATAATGTTGTGGTAATCTTGTAGGTGACAGCAAAATGAGCTCCGACGAAGATTTAGATTTTAGTGAGTCCGAGATTGAGGATTATGGAAAGAAAGAATATGAATTGGCGAAGCAAGGGAAACACAAAGCTAAATTTGCAGAGAATGTCTACAGGTGTCCATTATGTCAGGGGAAGAAGAAAAGAGACTACCTCTACAAGGATATCATGCAGCACGCAACTGGGATAGCGAGTTCACGTAGTAAGAGTGCTAAACACAAGGCAAACCACCTGGCGTTGTCTTTGTATCTGGAGTCGGAGCTAGCACCAGCAGTGGTTCACGCTCAGCCTGAAGCCGAGGCTGATCCATCTATTGAGCAGAACCGTGATGGACTTTTTGTTCATCCTTGGATGGGTGGTGTTGCTAACATTCTTACCGAATGGAAAGATGGGCAATAATATATGCAGGAGATAGTGGGTCTAAGCTCAAAGACAAGCTGACAAGGCAAGTGTTTAATCCTGTGAAGGTTCAAACTCTATGAGATGCTAAGCCGCATGGTCATTCAGGGTACGCTCTTATTCAATTTAACAAAGACTGGCCTGGGTTTCACAATGCGATCATCATGGGAAGCGAGATTGGGATGCAAAGAAGCACCGCGGGAGTAGTCTTTATGGCTGGGTGGCACGAGATGATGACTACAATGGTGGAGATATTTTTGGTAAAGAGCTGAAACAAAAGCGTGAGGCCCAGAATGAAACTGAGCGAAACAAACTAGCCAATTTTTTTTTTTTTACAGGTAAAAGTATCACTGCAATGCTAGTATCAGCTTTTACGAGTTAAGTTTCTTGGTAAAACGTCATGCATAGTACAAGTCTGTTATAGTTATTATTTGGAAAGCATAATCTTTTGCTGTTCTTGTATTGAATCCGCTACTTGTAGGAACATTATAATTTCATAATCTATATACTGTGTATTTATATATTGTTTGTCCTTCGTTATGGTAGCTGAGTGATGGTATTTTTTCTGACTCTGTTCGTGTGTTCAGAATGCCACGAAGAACAGCTCTCTTGGAATTAGCGGAATAAGGTATATTTTCTAATGTTGCATCTTGATAGATTATCTGTAGGTGTGTACATTTTTTAAGTCAGCAAAACAATGTAAATGCAAATGTTGGTTATGATTATTCATCACAGAGAGTAAAGGAGAACCTTTCATAATAGAAACAAGCATTGGAGCAAAATTGAGCGATTGTTGGGTAACTTGAATGTTCTGAAGCACATGGGAGGAGATGAGAACGAGGCATTCAACAGGAAGATGGATGACTGTATAAGAACTTGGAAGAGAAAGAGGGAGAACTGAAAAGTCTTGAAGATCTCAACCAGGCTCTAGTAGTCAAGGAGGGTAAAAGCAATGATGAGCTACAAGAAGCACGGAAAGAATTGGTCACTGTGAGCTCTCTTTCTTTCTCTCTTTTTTCTGTTGGCTGGAATCTTGCAGAGAAATCTTGAATGCTCTTTCTATTTGAATTTCTGTATTCTCATGCAACTATCATGTGTGGTGGCTGTCATGCTGTAATGTTTTTCATTTCTAGCCTTACCCAGCACCCTAAAATTGGGCTTGTCTGCCATAAAATTTGAGTTTCTAAAAGCTCACTGTCAATTCTGGAAAACCAAGACATCATTTAATCTCCCCTCTATTGACTTCATCAATGTTGATGTTCTCCAAACGGCCCCCTTGAATAGGTGGAAAAGAGATTCTTCATGTTTACCACAAGTCTCTATCAAACGATGTCTTTAATGGGATTGAATTTTGTTTCCGGTTGCCAAACCGACTATTAAGCCTTCGCCTTCCTACAGGCATATTGCCTGCCACTTCCCACTGAAGTAGCATTTATTTTTGAGCGTTCACTTGCAACACTCAACATAAAGTAGTAGTTCTACTTCCATCAGTAGTAAAAACGGTACAGTTCACAAAATACTTATTTCCCCTGTCACTGACGTAATAAATGCCAAAAAAAATTCAAAAGAAAAAAGAAGAGTTGAAGTCGAAAATGACATGCATGTTCTCTCTGAACACACTACTATATCTAGGTTTGAGATACCGACTTGCTTTGACCACTTCCCTTACTTTCTGGTGAAAAAAAGCATTGAAGAAGTATAATGTTATCAAAATACAAAAATCAATTCTAGGTGAAGATGATTTGAAATGGTCTTATCCTATCAGTCCAAGAAACTTTCCATTACAGCGAGGAAATGTTTTGTAAGCTTATTCAGTAAAACGATCTCTATAAGGTAGAATGTCCATAAAGAAACTATAAAAAACCATAAGCAACAGAGCGGATTCAATTCAAACAACCACTTGATAGTCCAACTGATGCTAGAAATACAGATACTGGTGGTGGGCCTCGGGAGGTCGATTCTTGTAACTAGGTTTGACTCGATATACAGTCGGCTGGAGTCACCAGGATCAACCAGAAACCGCGTGACTTCACATCTTACCTTGACAGCGTGAGCTCTCCATTGTGTCAGGTAAGGTTGCTTCAGATTTTGTACAATATGCAGAAGCAAAAAAAGATTCAGGAACACTACTGTTATAAAGGATATCAGAGACAAGCATGAGCCTTGCAACTTTAGTAGGCCTGCGGGTTTCTTTCAGCAAGAACCTTGACAACCTGAAAACACAAAAAGTTTAGTGCATGGATGTCGTTACCATAAAATATATTTGAAATCAAAAGGTGAAACACTGAGAAAGTTGCTGTTAGCTTATTTATTTCTCTTTTTGGATGATTTGTTTCGGATTGTAAACCACCAGGAAAATCAAATTAGTAAAGCTTCAGAAAGGGAATTGTTGTGGAGGTAGTAGAACTAGAAAATGAACTTTCCTTTTATCCAACAAAATATGATTGCAACTTGCACTAAAAATCGGGGCCAACCCTAATTACAGTAAAATTTAAGATCATTAGAGCTGGATGACCGCAGGCAATGTAACCAACTAAGGAATAATGTCCTTTTTGCCAACTGATGAATTATGTCCAAGGATATTACTTGCTTTATTCTTGCAGAGAAAGGAAAAGGTTTTATTGCAAGAGAAAACTGTAACTAGCAAATGTCCAGTATAACCTCCCAGGCTGCATCGGCAATATCTAAAGCAAAACTCATGGTTTCTTTTATCCCCAAACTCATCCCATCTGTGGATCACTTACTGTTCTCTCCAGGTTCACATGCTATAGACAAGGCAAATGGAAGAGCTCAAATACACAAAAACAAAATTCGGGAGTCGATTTACGATACCAAAAATTACGGTGCAACAATTTCCACTAGTAGGGGGAAATGGCCAGATCATGAAAGGTTCAAGAATAAGCTGAAGCTGTGTAAAACTA